>PVKU01005379.1:27471-124623 GCA_004027475.1 Anoura caudifer | reverse complement strand
AATTGTATTTACTTCCAGGCCAAGATGGAGGCATAAGTAGATACACTATGCCTCCTCACATAACCAAAAGAAGGACAAAAAGAAATTTCAAAACAAAAATCCAGAACTGCTAGAAAATCAAACTGTATAGATGTCTGGCAACCAAGGTATTAAAGAAGAAACATTCATCCAGACTGGTAAGAGGGGCAGAAATGGGCAGAAGGGGTGGAGAGGACTTGCAGCAAGGCAGCAGCTCGTGGACCAAAGCAAGTGAGGCAGCTGGTGGAGCAGGTGGTCCCACATCTGTGTGTAGATAAACTGGGAGGAACAACTGGAGAGCAAGACAGACCTCATATGCCAGGGTTCCAGCTTGGGGAAATAAAGGCTCAAAACCTCTGACTGAAAGAATCTGCAGGACTTGAGGTGGCAGGAGGAACTCCCAGCCTCGCATGAGAGTTCCTTGGAGAGACCCACAAGGCCCCAGAATGTACACAAGCCCACCTACCCAGGAATCAGCACCAGAAGGGCCCAATTTGCTTGTGGATAGCAGAGGAAGTGACTGAAAGCCAGCCAAGAGCTGAGCAAGTTGATTGTTCCCTCTTGGACCCCTCTCCGACATACAGCATCACAACGCAGTGATGCATGTTGCCCACCCTGGCAAATGCCTAAGGCTCTGCCACTTACAGGCACACCGAGACAAAAAAAAATATGGTCCAAATGAAAGAACAGATCAAAGTTCCAGAAAAAATATAACTATGTGACAAAGAGATAGCCAACCTACCTGGTGCACAGTTCAAAACACCTGGTAATCAGGATGCTTACAGAATTGGTTGAGTATGGTTGCAAAATGGTGGAAAAAGTTAAGGCTATGAAAAGTGAAATGAAGGAAAATGTACAGGGAACCAACAGTGAAGAGAAGGAAACTGGGACTCAAATCAATGATTTGGGCCAGAAGGAAGAAAGAAACATTCAACCAAAACAGAATGAAAAAACAAGAATTCAAAAAAATAAGAAGAGGCTTAGGAACCTCCAGGAAAACTTTAAACATGCTAACATCAGAATCATAGGGATGCCAGAAAAAGAAGAGGAAGAGCAAGAAATGGAAAACCTATTTGAAAAAATAATGGAGAACTCCCCTAATCTGGCAAAGGAAATAGACTTCCAGGAAGGCCAGGAAGCTCAGACAGTCCCAAAGAAGTTGGACCCAAGGAAGCACACATTAAGGTGCCTCATAATTACATTAGCCAAGATTAAAGATAAGGAGAGAATCTTAAAAGCAGCAAGAGAAAAGGAGACAGTTATCCACAAAGGAGTTCCCATAAGGCTATCAATTGATTCTCAAAAGAAACCTTGTAGGCAACAAGGGGCTGGAAAGAAATATTTAAAGTCATGAAAAGCAAGGACCTACATCCAAGATTACTCTATCCAGCAAAGCTATTATTTAGAATGGAAGGGCAGATAAAGTGCTTCCAAGATAAGATCAAGTTAAAGGAGTTCATCACCCCCAAGCCCTTATTATATGAAATGTTAAAAGGACTTATCTACAAAAAAGAAGATAAAAAATACTAACAGTAAAATGAACAAATTCACAACTGTGAACAACTGAACCTAAAAAACAAGAACAAACTAAGCAAACAACTGGAACAGGAATAGAATCACAGAAATTGAGGTCCCATGGAGAGTTATCAGTGGGGAGGACAGAGTGGAGGAGAATGGGGGAAATGGTACAGGGAATAAGAAGCATAAATGGTAGGTACAAAATAGACAGGGGGAGGTTAAGAATAGTATAGGAAATGGAGAATCCAAAGAACTTATGTGTATGGCACACGGACATGAACTAAGGCAGGAGAATGATAGTGGGAGGGGGGTGCAGGGTGGAGGAAAATAAGGGGAGAAAAAATGGAACAACTGTTAATAGCATAATCAATAAAATATATTTTTTAAAAAGTAATTGTTATTTTAGTGATTACTAATGTAAAAATTAAAATACCAGCATCATAAAATATTTGACATTTAACCCAAAAAGCATTTAAAGTAGATAGTTTAGTAAGTTAATTGAATTCTTGTCAAAATAACAAATGCTTAGGTAGCAGAGAAAGTAATAACACACGCAAATGCAAAACATCAAAGAAAAAAACTTTAGAATATATAACCCAAATTTTTTAAATTGAAGTTTAAAATATTGAAAATTCTTTAGTTCCCTCTTTACTCACAATTATTATCATCACATACTTATTTTAATAATTTAAATATTGTCTTTCTTAGGCATATATTTATTCTAATTGTTAATGAAAATTACACAATAATAAAAACATTAAGTAGCAACTGTAACATCATATAGCCAGTTATTTAATCTTTAAGAAGGAAAAAAAGAAACAACTAAGGGTAATTTGATGCGGGTCCTTTTGTCATTTTATTCACAAGCATGCCACAAAGTATGGTCCTGTAAATGTAAATGCCAATAAAATAGTATCTCATTGTTCATTACTGAAATTAGTGATGCATAATAATGCATGTCATTACCGGTAGTGGAAAACATTGTTGCATTTTAATGAATGAGTTAAATGCCTGAGCCTGTCAAGTATGCTAGAGGAATAATGATCTGAGAAAAATTAATTCTGGCATTTGGTAATTACTAGTAGCAAAATTGTAAATTTCACTAAAAGAACATTTTGTCTAAAATATTTTAAGCTATTTCAAATGCCAGCACCACAAATTACACATATAGAAAATATTTTATTACATGATCATAGACTCCTCTGAGTCAAGAAAATATTAAGTAAGACTTCATAAGCATCCTTATCCAAGTAATAATAGCACTAGTAATAACTATATTTTATACCAGAGGTAAATATTCATAACCAAAAAAGCAATTATCGTTACTGTATATCATTTAGTAAATATCTGTAATGAGAAATGAATTAAAACTTTATTGATATTTTTACTGAAGTTAAAGAGCCAGTGAAATGGCATTTCAAAAATGTAGTCATTCAAAGTGCATTTAAATGAGTGGGGGGAGAGCGAGGACATGGGAAATGCAGAGAACTGTACTTGAACAACAATGAAAGTTAAAAAAAGAAAGAAAAAGAATTTCAAGGGCTGCCCTCCCATGGGTGGGTAGCAGTGGGGAGCAGAAATGTACTCTTCAGAGGTTTTCTGAACCAGATTTGGTATTACCTAATACATGTGGAAAAAACATGACTTTTTCCTGCGTTGACATTTGCACTAACCGTGGAAAGTCAACAGTGGGCCAAACTGCTGGTGTCTGAGCAGGAACCGAGGCAGGGCACCAAAACACACTGGTAGTCATTGTGATTTTCAATGGCACACACATGTACCAAAAAAAAAAAAGGAAAAGAAAAAAAAGGCAGTTTCCTAAATAAAGTTTTAATAAAGGAGCAAAATTTGTTAATTTTATTGCATTTTGACCCTTGAGCATACATGCTTTAAGGATAAACTGGGAAGGAAGCATAAAGCACTACTGTCCCATATGGTAAAGTGCACTGCTTTCATGAGAAAGAGCTCTGTGTAATGGAGTTGTGAGTAGAACTAGTCACTTTCACCATAGAACATACTTTTTACTTGAAATAACAGCCAACAAAACCCACTATGGTTGCTCAGAATTGGGCATTTGAAGAACAAACACAATTTTGAAAAAGGGCAAAGTTGGAGAACTCACACTTCTCAATTTCAAAACTTACTGCAGAGTTACAGTCATCGAGGTACGGGTGAAAGATGGGGTCATGGATCAAAAAATGGAACTTAGAAACTAGAGGTAATCCACACAATTATGGTCATTTGACTGGTGACAAGTGTGGAGGAGAGAGAAGAATCCTGTCATCTGAAGGTGCCGGGAGAACTGGGTATCCACGTACAAAAGAATGGATTTGGAACCCTGCCTCATGTCACACACGAAAATTAGCTTTAAATGGTTCATAAGCTTAAATGCAAAAGCTAACACTGACATAGACTTAGAATAAAATATAGCAGAAAATCTTTGGGATCATAGTTTAGAACAAGTTTCTTGGATATGACACCAAAAGCAAAATTGACCAAATAAAAATAAACTGGGCTTTATTATAGTTATAAATGTTTGCACTTTGAAGGGTACCAGCAAAAAGATGAAAAGATAACTTACAGACTAGGAGAAAATATGTGTAAATCATGTAGCTGATAAGTGTCTAGTATCCAGGACATATAAAGAACTCTTAAAAGTAAGCAATAAAAAGATATTTATCCCAATTTTTAAAATGGGCAAAGTTTCTGATTAGATATACCTTGAAAGAAGAAATAAAAATAGCCAATAATGCCATTAGGGAAGTGCAGACCAAAGCCATGATAAGATCCCACACCACACGTACTACAAGGGCGACAATAAAAAAGACAGTAATTGCAACTATTGCCAAGGAAATAGAGAAACTGCACCTTCATACACTGCCTTTGGGACTAGACGGTAACAGCACAAACACTGTGGAAATAGGCAATTCTTCAAAACTTTAAACATAGAATAAATTATATGAGCCAGCATTCTGTTTTTAGTTGTGTACCCAAGAAAGTTAAAAATGTATGTCCACACAAAAATATGTGCATGAAAGTTGGAAGCAGCTTTATTCATAAGGACCCAAAGTGGAAACAACCAAATGTCTGTCAATAAACATGACATGGTATATTCATACATAAAATATTATTCAGCCATATAAAATGAAGTACCGCACACATGCTGCACCACGGATGAGTGTTAAAAACATTAAACTCAGTGAAGAAGCCAGTCACAGAAGACCACAAATTGTATGATTCCATTTATATAAAATGTTCAGAATAGACGAGCCCATAGAGACAGATAGTAGATCGGCTGCTTTGTAAAACTCAAGGGCTGTGCTGAATTGGGGAATGACCGCTACTGAATGTGGAGTTTCTTTGGAGACAATGAAGGTTCTAAACTGCATCACAGTGGGGTGCTCACTTCTTTGCACATGCTGCAAACGACTGAATTTTAGAATTTAAATTGGTGAATTTTATAGTATGTGCATAGTCGCTCAATAAACCGTCTTTTACAAAAAATGGGTATTTGGCAGGCATTTTGTCAAAAATGAATGAAGTGGGCCTGTCACTTCAAGGAAAACATCTAACAGAATTTATTTCCAATGGTATAATGCAAACTTTCACTCAAAAATTAAAATTAAGAAAATTTTTACTTGCCACCATGTGTTTAACAGCTTCTCAGTGTTTAATTTTTCTAAGGAAAATTGAGAGGATATTAATAAATGTGTTTTTTAATATTTAGGAAATGTATCAATAATGCACAACTTTTAGGCTAATATTTTTCAAATGACCAATGAATGATGTTACAAAATTATGCATGCATGGGTAAGAAATCCATTTAAGTACAAAAGAAACCAATAGATTTAAAAGTAATAGAATAAGAAAAGTTTTTCCATTTAATTTATTGGGGTTACAATGGTTAATAAAATTATATAGGTTTCAGGCACGCAATTCTACATCACCTGTATATTGTATTGTGTGTTATTGATAGAGTATTAAACATTTACTAAAAGATATGGCTTCAAATCCACATAGCAATTAATCTTTAAGAAACTACCACTTACTGAGTTTTAGAATAGTTTAAAGAGGAATTATTTGTAAAGGTAATTAATGTACTCCTATTTAAATTCCATCATATGTGAGGCTGAATTTTTTCTGTACTTCAACCAAAACGGTGTATTATAGTCAGTTAGCTGCACACCAGAGATAAGAATCTAACAGGCACAATTTTTCTCACTAACAATTTTATTATTGGAAATTATATTCATCATTAGAAGCATGTTATTTACGTGAATGGGTTTAATATTACTATTTTAAAATGAATCAGCAAATATCTCAAATTATTCTCAGCTTAATTTCTGATATGGTAAATATTCACTAGTATAACTAACCTAAACCAAGGCTCTTTGAGATACTCAGTAATTTGTGAAAGGTTAAAGGCCCCTGAAACTACAAAGTTGGAAAAGTCGATGCTCTAGTCCCTCCCTTCACTTTCATGAGGGGAAAGTTCACTCCAGGTACGGTTCTCAGGCTTTGACATGCAGGTAGTTTGCTAGATAAGCAGATCAAATGGTGGCATATCTGGACGTATGGAGATTTCTTTTAAGTTTTTAAGTCTAGCTTTTATGAAAGAAAGCCACGTGTCTTTACTGATAATGAACAATAAGAAAAGAAGAAACTTCCTCTGCTGTTGGCAGAGAGCTGGACATACAGTCGTAAAAGCCTAGCTTAGGAGCCCAGCAAAAAGGTAGAGAAAAGAATTATTATGGAGTCATTTCATAAAGAATATCATTACAGAGATAGTTCCAAAAGCACTTTGATAGTGTGTCCGTAGAAATTATGAATTGACCGGATGTGGGAAAGAGATAGGTTCCAGTATCTGAGAAAACTTTTTGTACCATTGACAAATACCTTGTAAAGAGGAGTGACTTTTTCATAACCATGAGTTTCCATTTGGAAGAAATCTAATTCAAAATGGAACCATCGTACACAAAGGTAGGGAGAGTTAATAAGTTAGCTATTTGGACCGACATGGGCTTTACATCTATAAATGCACAAACTTTCAAGCTTTTGTTATAAAACAACAGATTTATTAAAAATTTACTACTTAATAGACGGGAACTGAGATGAGAATGAGCTACATACAGTGGCAAAAGCAAAAAAGCCCTCGTATGATTCTGCAAATAAGATCAGATGAGTTGACACAAAACTTTTGGAAAATTTCAGAAAATATTCTATTGACATTTGAGTCCTTTGTATTTCAGGAGGAAGAGGCTGAATCTAAGTTTCTTTATATTGAGAATTGGGCTATTGTTGAAGCTAATTGGGCATTTGCAAAGGTGTGAAGTGGGCAACTTAATCATTTTGTAACCTAATCTTGGAGGTACCATCTCATCACTTTAATTGTATTTTGTTTGTCAACAGAAGTCACAGAGTCCAGCCCATACATTTGTGTCACACAAGGGCACAGATACTATGATCGTTAGGAACATCTCAGAACTTGCCCACCATAGAATTCAATTCCAGGTTCAGATCATGATAAGCAGTTTTGTGTGTGTGTGTGTGTGTTTATCTACATTAGAATTATGAAAAATGATAAAAGGCCCAGGAAGGTTTTCAGATTAACAGAGACTAATGAGACATGACAAGTTTAATGAAATATATGAGCTTGGATTAGATTCTGTACCAAATGGAAAAAATGTACCCATGAAAAAAGGATATAATTAGTCAGTTGACCAAAGTGGAATATGCATTGAAGATTAGGTAAATGTATTATATCAATACATTTTCTGAGGTTGGTAATTGTTCTGTGGTTATGTTAGAGAATGTCCTTGTTCTTTGCAAATATGCATTGAAATATTTGGGATGAAGAGGCATGTTGTATATAACTTTCACTCTAATGGTTCAACAATACTATATGCACATATGTGCGTATACACATGTAGACATATATGATAGAGAGAGTACATATGATAAAGCAAATGCAGAAAAGTATTTTTTAAACGGTGATTCTAGGTAAATGGTATATGGGAACTCTTTGTGCTAATATGCAGCTTTTTGGCAAACTAGAAATTATTTTCAAATAAAAAATTTTTTAAAAGTATAGTCAAGTTTACATGGAGAGTTATAAATAGCTGAGTCAGAGAATGACCTATTCTTTCATAATTTACAGTATTTTAATAAAAACCACATAGGAAAAGTAGTTAAATATATTGAGTGTCTTTTATGTACCAGGTACTGTGCAAAGTGCTGTATTATATCATTCAATTCAAATGTAACCACTTTTTGTGAAGGGAGAATTATCATTAGTTTATAGTTTATTTCATAAATGAGGAAACAGGCTTAAAGAAGTTGTGATGTATTGGAAATTATAAAGTTTGTAAGTAGCCCAGCTTAGATTCAAATCTATAAGGAGCTGACTCTAATAAATAAGAACATTATTTATATAGTAAGTAAGTGGCAAATGGTATTCAAACCTGAATAGTTTATATATTATCAGTTCATTAGAGAAGATTAGCTACTATCACTAGTTAAAAGTAAATTAGAAGGTAGTTCATGTGATTTGGGCAGATAAAAATAACATTTCCCTAGAAATATTTTGAATCAGCAATTTGGTCATTTAAATATAATCAGTTTAATTTTATTTACATCCTTAAGCAACATCTTTAAAATTCTCTACTGTGTAATTTTGAAAGCATTTGATTTTAGCCATTGTGAAAAAGTCAGCATAAATAATCAACCCAAAGAGTAATGTCCAAAGTGGAAAACAAAGAATTCACGCAGATGCTGAGAAACGGAGATCCCCTTGAAATCCATGCTCTTCCATTTTTCCTACGTAACTTTAGAAATTCTTTAAGTTCAGAACTAAAGAAAATAAGCCATTCGACCCTGGTGCTGCAACAGGCTTTGGCATGGGAACACAGCGGCTGGCAGGAGGCAGGAAGCCACACGCTCTCCCTGGGTGTGGGACTGCCTTTACCACGCACGGAAGAGCATTCAGAGTGACCTGCTGTTGGTCCTGCCATGGGCTGAGTGTCAAGTTTTTTTCTTGACATTCTGCCCCAAAGTCCACTTTTCAGTGAAGTAGAGAAAGGTGAATGTAGATCAAGAATCCCTGCTGTGAGAGAAAATAAGCTTCTTTTTCTAACGCTCCCTCTTGGAGAGTAAGTTACTTGCTGAGCTTGTTCTTCCTTCAGTAAAAGAATATGGCCTTTTGCTCATGCATCCAAAGTAATTATGACAACTGCCTCTGAAAATCTCTTCAGCACCTACAAATAAGCTTGCTTTGCTGAGCACTTGCTGTGTGCCTGGCATGTGCTAATCAATAACACAGGTAGTAATTAAAGTAAGTAGGTTTTAAACCCAATGTCATTGATTTTTGCTTAATGATTAATTCATACTTTTTCTTTGTGAAAACAGCCAGGAAGGATGGAAAGTTAAATCATCCATAAACCATAGTCTGAGGAAGATCACATATGTTAAGTAGTAGACTTTATATATATATATACATATATATGTATATATATATAGTTAAAATACACTGAAAAATGTACTAAGTGTCATATGGAAGGTTTGTGGGATTTCATGAGCATGGGAGATATTAATTGATATGAATGAGATAAGACCTTCTAGAGGTGGGAAGATTGAGTTGCACTATTTTAATATCAGATATAATTGAATAAATAAAGTGTCATTCTTATTTTTAAAAATCATAAGGAAAATTTGGTTGCTGGAAAACCGGAGACAGGTTTAAGAATAGCAAATATTTCACTTTGAATGAAGTACTTACTACCTTAAAAAAGTTTGAGAATAGTTCATGGAATTTCTTGAATGGCAGCATCAGATATTTTAGTGATCCATTTCAGGTAGAGCAGAGCTACATAAAACTTTGAGGAGGAACATGGTCAAGACAGTACTTGAGAACTGTAATGTTCAATGTATTAATCAAAGCAACCAGCACAGGTAGTTGAGTTTACACTAAAAACAATCAAAATTAGATAAGAAATCCAGCTCATGTGCCTTAGCCATGTTTCAAATGCTCAGTGGTGCTCGGTACCTAGTAGCTTCCATGTTGGATGAGAGAGCTGCAGAATGTGTCTATCATCATGGAACGTTCCATTGAATAGAGCTGCTGTACAAGATTGATTCGGTGATGCATTACAAATGGATGGCGTGGGAAGGGAATTCAACTTCATCAAATGGGAAGTTGATTTGAACAATTAGGGTTAGAAGCCCTGAGGAGCTGTATTAGGGAAGAGAATTTAATTTATAAAATGCACAATATGGACTGCCTTGTACTTTTCTGGTTTCCTACATATATTCATGATAAGGAACATTTGTACACTCCAGGGACACCAGACAGAATTTAGATTCCTTGTATTCCTCAGGAGAAATTTTCTTTGGCATGCTTGAGGCATGAGAAGAGGGGGAAGATTAAACGACTCACAGATTATGAATATCTAGAGATCCTAACTTCCACATGAAACTGGAGGAATTCAAGCAGATGGGCTTCCTGAGATTCATCTCATGTGGGGATTATGGGTAACAGCCATCTGGCTTCCAACTTGTTTTGAATATCAAGGGAAGGCCAAAATCATTCTGCTGCTCTGTAAAGTCTGTGTATACACAGAAACACTCACTATTAAGAATTTACACTTTTGATTTTCTTTTCTACTTTTAGTTTTGTCTTTGAGTTTTTCCGCAATCATTACTACCTAGAATGGAAAATTGTCTCATTTTACGTGTAAGGAAACAGTCCAAAACTAAGTGATTTGGCCAAAATCACAATTAGCCAGTTGCAAAGCCAAAGCAGTAACTAGTATTCTGGGTTCTTTGCCCTGTACCCTGGTATTTTCAGAGTAACTTAGAATTCTGACTGTATTTTAATTTCCTTTTCATGTGCTGAAAAATTAGCAGTAACCATGGCTCTGTAATTTAACAGTGGCCTACATGGTGTCACACAATATATATTTTATTGAGTATTTGCTTGAAATTTGAAGCATCGGGACTTAAATCTCACCAATTGTCAAATGGGTCCATAGAACAATAAGATCTACAGATGCATGTTCTAGGTAGACATGACTACCGTCTCTAACCACCACTGACTTCCTCAGAGCCCCCACAACACTTGAGACCCCTTATTTGTTTTCCTGCCCATCATCCTCCACTAGATGGATGCTCCTTCAGGGTAGGGTTCACGTTGTACTTTGTTACCAGTGCTTATCCCGGTTCTCAGCACACAGTAGAACAGTTGATAAATAGTGTATGAAGGATATATGTGTACAGAGGTAATTTGGAAACTCTGCTTATGTCCACCCTTGTTAATCTCGCTTTTGACCTCTTCAAGTGCACAGACTGCCGGGCACGGAGGAAAATCAGGCTTGTCTTTCTGCTGGCACACCTCGGCCGGCAGTTCAGAGCTGCACAGCGCAGCAGCAGGAGCACACTTGGGAGAACCCCATCCTTTCATCCCACAGTTTACCAAAGCAGTGTTTCTCAGCATTCTTGGGCTCCTTTAATACAAAGCTAATTTTTTCAAAGTCCACTTAATTGACTCTTTTTTTTTTTTTTTTTTTGCCCTTAGGAATCAACGGTGGCCTACTAAGGGTTCACAGAGGTGACTCTGAGAGCCTGTAAGGATCCTTGGGAGTCCTAGAACCTGTCCGCCCCCTGTGGCAGGTGGGAGGCTGGCTGTGCTCTCTGCAGATGGATGGCTCTGTTCTTCTTGTACTGGCTAGAAGATGAGTCATGAAACATAACTTAGCCTTCCTATTGCTATTTGATTCTTGAAAGGGCAGGTGGAGAGCTCATCAATTTGAATCAAAGGATTTGAAATTTAAAATGTTTCCTAGGAACACTAAAATCCAGATCAAAACAAAACAAGATAAAAGTTATTTGTTATGTTCATGTTAAGCATCAAGTGACAATGACTAATTTGGCAGCATCACTTGGCCTTTTGCATCAACCTGGCAAAGGGTTAATGGGCATTGCTGATTCCCTGATGATCCAAAGCATGGTGATCCAGATACAAAGAGACAATGTCACCCTTTGTTTTAGGCACTGCCGTGTCATTGCCACCTCCAACCTCCCTCCCCTAGCACAATCAGTAATTAGATGCATAAATTATGAGATCCCCGGGCTCCTCAAGCTCCTTTTCAACATTGTGTGTATTTGTTATTGTTCCTCACATTATGATAAGGAATTGGGATGCGGGAATTACATGTTTTGGGACAGGTCTTTTCTGGCAATCATAGCTCTCTATGTAAAGCTTGTCCTTAAAAATATGCTCCTCTTCATCATATTCCCAACAGATGACATAGAATAGCTCATATGATAGAATACTTATTCTTCATGAATGGTTTTTTAGAAACCTCATGAAAAACATATATCAACCCACCCCAAAGCTATCAAGTTTGGTACTACAGCCTCAAAGCTACCATTTTTGTCCTATGAGGGTATATCCTTTTTTTGTATCACCATGTTCTAGACAATTTTAAGTCCCACATTACTAACATCCATGTTAACATACTTCAGTGCAGACTGTGACACTGTGTCATCACCAACAGTAAAGGGGAAGTGATTGTTAGGACCATAGTTAGGGGTCAGTGCATTTAACACAATTCTATGTCTATTGGATAAATATTTAGAGAGGCAATAATTGCTTCAACCTTTATAATATATTTTATGCAAAGAACAGTGTCTCACACTGGCAAATTAAAGAGTGATAAAATTCCTAAACACATGTGAATATGGGTGCAGAGTCAGACAACCAAATATCTTCTATTTTTTTTATTTGATTTGTAATGAGTTCAAAGCCACACATTTTGTCAATTGCCTTGAGATTAATTTTGCATGCAAAAGCCCTGACTGATTTTCAGTGAATTATATGTGCAATTCTGCTATAATACAACATATGTATTCCTGAAAATCACTACACTATGCAAAATCTCACAATAAAAACCACAGGACCTGAGGGGAAAATGGGTTAGGGACACAAAGCTCACAAATCTCACCAGGGACACATATATAAAATATAGGAATTATAAAATGGAAACAATTTTATATATGTTAAATGGTTAAGAAATTTGTAAGTGGCATAATAAATATGACATGACTTTGAAAGTGATCTGAAGTTTGCTTGTGGGCATTGGAAGGGACCCCAGCTTTTGAGAGTTTGTGGAGTGGTTCAAAGAGCATTACCTGAATTTGGAAAGGAAGTTGTGGTACCAGGTGAGGATGGGTGGGGCTCAGCACCAAGAGAACTGAGGAAGCTGATAGATACGTGATGTGTGTGCATGTGCAAGTTGTCCATATTTCCACACATCTTGCTATAGCTGCATATGTATCTGCACTTATCTAGTGAATCTTCCAGAAGAAGCTGAATGTAAACCAACATAAAATTTAAAATTTGCCTTATGCTCAAACATATTATTGCATTGGAATAAACTTGTGTTTTCAAAACAAGTGTTACAGCAAAACTGACCGGACTGAAGTTTCCAAAGTCATTAGCATTCCCTGGGAGTTCTCTGATAGCATCTTTCCCCAGGTCCCTGGGAACAAACAACAAAGCCTGTCTGGGAGGCAGAGGGAATTTCACACTCTGGGCCAATGGGTTACAGACTCTCACCTCACAGAACTAGACTTGGAGCGTTTCTTCCTCATTCATCATGCAGACAAGTTCGCTCAGCAGCTGAACTGATCAGCTACTAGAGGCCATTTGGGTTCTCTTGGGCACAACATTTCACAGATTTCAAAGGTAGACCTTGGAAGACATGTCTGGCTAAATGGAAATTGGAAGCATTAAAAATCTCCTGAAAAAGTTTTGAGAAGGCCCTCAGCTCCCATTGGGTGTTCATGGCAGATAAGATCAATACCTTTCAGTGTTAAGACATATTTTGTTTTTTTAGCTGGGGGACTTGCTGGGAGCTCAGATTGTTTGAGGCAGATCTGAAGCCAGTTCAATGCCTACACAGTCAGTTCCTCAAGTCTGTAAAGCCCCTTGCTCCTGTCTGAGCTGGATTTTCTATCACTTGCCACATGTACACAGCGGACACAGAGCTCTAGTCTGGTAAAATATGTCAAGAGAGGCTTCAAATGGAGACCAACCCCCCAGTGGCTCAGCCCCATGTTTGTGATGGATTCACCTACAGTTCCTACACAGTGAGCACCCACTCTCCTGATGGTTCAAACAAGCAAACTTCAAAACAGGCAATTTTCACCAGTGTTTATGATCCAATAGCCACATTTTCTGGGTTATCTGAGCAGGCTTTTAGGGGGATAGGGTGCCCTCTCTTTCTTCCCCAAACTCCCTCCTTATGGTGGCTCTCAAGGCTGACCCTAAATTGGCACCTCACTGAATCTCTAGCCCAGAACATCCCCTCCCCACTTGATTTCTGCCAAACTCGTTAATTCCCAGCAAACAGGCTCTGCTTCCCAGCCTGCACACTTTTCCTCTTTCTATCCCTCTACCTGACATGCCTTTCTATTCTGTTCATTCCATATCTTTTCCTCATTGAGTATCTACAAGAACAAAGCACATCGCTGCCCCCTTAGAGACTTGTCCCTGACTCCTGTCCCCCTAATTGGCACTTATCCCCATCCAACAACCTCCAAGGTCCTGGTTTGAGCCCGGAGGAGAGTGTTCTGTGGAGTTGTGGATATTGGGGCCCAAAAATGAGCCTACACACTGAGCTTGCTCTGGGTTCACAGTGGTCCCGGCACATCTGATGAGCCAACAGGCCTGGGGAGGGGTCATGTGGCCATTTGCAAGACCTGACGGTATATATGGACCCTCTCAGCTTACACGTTTATAAAAGGTGAATGTGAAATACTAATGCCTACTTCATATACATATTGTGAGATTAAATGACGTAGTGTATTTATGACATAATTTTCTAATGTCACTGTATACAGAATAATACCACATAGTGATTCACATTTTTCTTGTATTTGCTTCTAAATTTTAAACATTTTATTGACATAAACTGTATATAAGCACAATTTACAATAGCCAAGTGTTGGAAGCAACCTAGGTGCCCATCAGTAAATGAATGGATCAAGAAACTATGATACATTTACTCAATGGAATTCTATGCAGCAGAAAGAAAGAAGGAGCTCCTACCCTTCGCAACAGCATGGATGGAACTGGAGAGCATTCTGCTAAGCGAAATAAGCCAGGAGATGAAAGACAAATACCATATGATCTCACCTTTAACAGGATCCTAATTAACAGAACAAACAAACAAGCATAATATAACCAAAGACACTGAAATTGAGAACAAGAGAGGAGAGGGATAGGAATATCCAGGGAAAAGGGAAGGGGAAGGGTTTAGAGCAACAAGTAGGAAAGACACAAGGACAAAAGCTGGGGTGGGGGGGTGGAAATGGGAGGGAGCTGGGGAGGGCTAGGGCGGCGGGCTGGGATGGGAGTAGAAGACAGAAAACTGTATAAGAACAACAATTAAAATAAAATTTAAAAAACTGTATATATACACAAATATACAAATATTATATTACTCAATAATTTTTTACAAACTGATCTTATCTGTGTAATCAGCACTCAGATCAAGTCAACACAATGGCAAAACCCTATCAACCAAATGCTTCATTCATAGTTCCTTCCATCACTCTCCCTAAAAAGGATAACATAATTACTGTCCTTCATTCTAACAACATAGTTTGGTATTAACTTTTTTTTTTTTACTTTATGTAAGTGAGATCATTCAGTATGTACTTGTTCATGTCCAGCTCTTCTTCGTAGGGGACTGAACCTCATATTTTGAAGTTTCATCTATGTCATTGCACATGGTAGTGAGTTTTTTTTAGATTTTGCCTATAATTTTGAGACAGAGGAGAAGGGAGGGAAAAAGAGAGGGAGAGAAACATTGATGAGAGAGAAATATTGATCAGTTGCTTCTCACATGTGCCCTGACTGGGACAGAACCTGCAACCCAGGCATGTGCCCTGACCAGGGCTTGAACCTATAACCCTTTGCTTTGTGAGATGATGTGCAACCAAATGAGCCACACTGGTCAGGGCAGGAAACAACAACAGTTGTTGATGGTGTGGGCCACAGGCACAGACTCCAGAAAGGAACCTGAGGACAAACAGTGATAGGGAAAGAAATTGAGCTGCTTGGATGATCTTGCAGTGGCCACCTGTGGTTTCCCAAAAGATGGTATTTTAAATGGTAGAAGGAACTCCAGGCACAGCCTGGTATTGATCTGGCAGAGGGTGGAGGGGTTGGGCTCTGAGGCAGGAGACTGTCACTGTTCCAAACTGTGTAGATTTTGAATCAATGATCGCTTTCCTTTTTCACAAAAGCTCTGCCCCTAGAGTTTGCCTATGGGTGGTGGGCAGCAGAACCTGAATTTCTGTTTGGTAACAGATAGAGGAACCTAGAATGAAATGAGTGAGTTCATGAAAATGTGTGTTTTAAGAAAGTAAAATAGGAGCATGTTTGTATGTGGGTAGAAAAGAATGCTGGACTGATGGAAAGACTTGCTGGAGCAAAGTCCTTGAGAGACGACTAGAGTTGGGATCCAAGGTACAGGTGGAGAGATCCAGTCTATCCCATTTGCAAGGCTGGGGGCTTTCCCAAGGAACCCCTTCCAGCAAACATTTGCTCTAACAGTTTTGCAAAAGGGGAAACTGAGACCTCGAGAATTTAAGTAATTTGCAAATGTAATGCAGCTAGCCAAGAGAAGAACTGGAATTCAAGTTGTATTCTACTCTAAATTCAGGTACTCTTTCACCGTCTGACAGCTGGACATCCATTAGAATGGTGATTTCAGTGTGGCATTTAATTTTGTACATATTAAATGGAGAAAAAGTAAAGGAATCGTGCACAGTCAGGTTAGTGCACTGCTGACTGATTATTTAGGGCTCAATTTGTACGTTATCCATGTTCTTCATATTTTTCTTATTATGCTCTCTAATCCTTGGCCTCCAAAACACATTTGCCCTATGGAACAGGGAGGGGGTGATTGGACAGAGCACGATATGAAATATGCCTCTAAAAAAAGAGATTGATGGTGGAAAGAAGTGCATATTATAGTTTTCTCCCTAAAATTGTATTTCAATGCTTTATCAATAAATCATAAAAGAGATATTTCAAAAATGGATTCTATTTGGATTATGTATGTGAAGCTTCATAAATCCTGTAGCATTAAAAAATTACATAAAACACAGTATTCTTGTGGATAGATTTTGATAAGGATAATGTTAGGACCTTACTCTCTATGTGGATCATTGAGCTTTGTTGTGGTCCTTCTTCACAATTGACTTTTAACCCTTACCAACAATGTTCTCAGAGTTTAGTCACTGGTCTGAGGGCCTTGAGGTGAGAGGATAGAAGAAGAATCAGCATACACTTAGACCTATAACTCTTAAAGGGGTCAAAGAGAGGAACCCTTGTTGCTTGAGTAGTATTTCTTTTCCTTGTACAAAAGTAAGCATTATTTTTATCCTTCTAAAAATGCTTTCTAGCACACTGGACAAAAACCAGCACAGCAATGCATCACTGATCTTATCTCTTGGAGATGGATTCAGAAAGGACCAAGAGTGGTTGAGTATTATTTAATTAGTTAACTTACCCATTCAACAAATTTAATGAGCTCCTCCTATATACTACTTAGCTCTCTTCCACTGAAGGGGTGTCAATGCACAGAACTTAAAAAAAATCTCTGCTTCTTTGGAGGTTATTATATTCTAGTGGAGGCAGATAGGGAAAAAAGCACTGAAGATCATTGACAAGGTATTAATTGCTAAGGAGGAAAAATACATTAGGGTAAGGGGCAATGAAAATGAGCGGAATCATATTAGTTACAAACCTTCTTGTTGATGCTAACCCTCCTAATATGGACATCAATGGTCTCAAAGCAGAGGATGACTTTCAAATCTGCAGAAAGAATTTTATTATGTTTTATGTATAATGTTTTCTGCTTTTAGTCTGAAGGCAGTGAATTCTGATGGCACGGCTGTTGTGTGGGAATTGGATGAACTCAACTGTGGCCCTTTGAAATCCTTGTTTCTGACAGGTCACATATTTCAAAATCTCTTGTTAAGAGCATTTTGAGCATGTTCCTTTCTGGGGGAGATTTTCATCTTTAATAACAACCAACTTAGAGAAAGTAGGACAGAGTGACTAGGATATTTTGAAAATAACAAAGGAATAGATGCTTCATTGATAATTGCTTGGCACTCTGTAAATTCAAAGTATTTAAAAAGCGTCAATCATATTTTTAAAATATGAGTAAGGTCACAGACTAGCAATACCATCCTGTAAAACTCTGATAATAAAACTAAGGAAATTGGAGACTAGTGACATTTTACAGGGCAGTAAAAGGAGGAAAGAAGATCAGGTCATTGTTTTTATTTCCCCACGCCACACACTTGTCAATGAATGGGAAGCTCCAGGGGAGAGACTATTTTAAACTATTTCCACATTCCCAGAGCTGAACACAAGACTTAATATAAAGTGCATTTGTTCTCAGATACTAAAGTTCCAAAGAATCACCCAGGACACTTATTAAAAATATATAATCTGAGGTGCATGTAGGGAACATACTTATACTAACTTATAATAACAAAACAGATGTTTTTTATGAAATTCAGATTTAAATCTGGCAACCCTAATATGTAATTAAAATTAAGAATGAGTATCCCATACTTCCAAGGACAGATTTCATAGCTACAAGATAAGCATTTACCTACGTTACAAGCATCTGAGAATTAATTCAGGTTTTATTATGGTTCTAAACAGACTAAGTTCTCTTATTTGGCCCAGATGTAGGTTTGTTTATTACCTTCTGTTCTGAGGCTGGAAATAACACTGGTTTCTCAGCTTAGAAGTGACTGTGATTAGTCATGTAGTGGGACACAGTAGGGCAGCGTGACTAAATAAACACGATCCATCCTTTTATTAAGAAACTTCTTAAATCAAATACCTGCTGACATTATTGAAGCTTCATTTTTCACATAGGAGGATCATGTCGTGATAAAGGAAGGGAAAATCTAATTATTTTGGTTTGTGCATGCTTGTGTTTCAATGGAAGGTGCCAACTATTAATTTAATTGGATGGAGATCAATGCTTCAACCATTTTTAGTTCTTAGCAATTCTCATATTGAAATGATCATAAAATTCTCTGAAAACTGGCTGATGATTTTTATTCTTCTAGTCTGTTCAACTGTGCTTCATTTTAGGACCACCTGATTGATTTTCATTAATTCTGCTCCACCACCAGGAATTCCAAACAAACCAACTTTAAAAAGTTGTGTTTATTGTAGTAAGGAAAAGGAATAGTTTAGGATCCCCATAGCATTAGAAAAAGACATTGTATTAGTTTTCTACTGTTGCGAAACAAGTCATCACAAATCTAGCAGCTTAAAATAACATTTATTTATTATCTCACATTCTCTGTGGGTCACAAGTACAAGCACAGCGTAAGCAAGTCCTCTGATTCGGGGCTCACAGGGTGCAGTGAAGGCGTTAGCTGGGGTGGGGGTCTAATCCGAGCTCCTCTTCTAGACTCACGTGCTAGTTGGAAGAATCCATTTCATTGAAGCTGTAAAATGTGCGGCTGCTTTCTTCTTTAAGTCCAGAAAACAGACAGTATCTGAATCTGACTTCTAGACCCTCTTTTTAAAGGGCTTACCTGATGAAATTGGGCCCAGCAGGACAATTTTCTTTTTTATTAACTTAAAGTTCACTGATTAGGGACCTCATTTACCTCTACAAAATCTCCTTGCCTCTCCACAGTAATGTAATATTATCATGGGCGTGACATCCCATCACCACATTCTAATGGCTGGAAGCAAGTCTTCACTACACTCGTGGGGAGGAGACTGCATAGGGCTTGGGTCACTAGAGGTGGCCTGAAAAACCTGCCTATGGTTTAGCTTATAAAATTAGCACACAGATCTCAGCCAATTTTGGAAAGAAGTAAAATAAAAAAGATAATTAAACTTCTTTCTACGAGATATAAACATGTATTTGGAGAACTAGTGAGTGAAAGGGAAAAGAAGATCCAAAGAAATAAAGAAGGGACACCCAACATTATGGTTATAGTGAAAAAATCGTCAGGAAAAATTAAGAGGTGATAGTGTTTAATAAATTGATGATAAGTACAATCTAAAATTCATGTGAAATTATGTGCTCACTTATGTGTGGAATTATTTGCTCATTTATGTGTGGAATCGTAAAAAAAAAAAAAAGATAGACCAAGCTCATAGATATAAAGAACAGATTAGAGATTAAGAGTGGGGTGGACAGAATGGGGAAAGGGCATTCAAAGGTCAAGCTTCCAGCTAAAAATAATGTCATGGTGATGTAATACACAGCATATTAACTCTAGTTTATAATACCATCTTGCACATTTGAAAGTTTCTAAGAGTAGATCTTAAAAGTTCTAATCACAAGAAAAAAAATTCTGTAACTGTGTTTGGTGACAAATGTGAACTTGACTTATTGTGGTGACCATCTTGTAATATATACAAATATCAAATTATTATGTTGTGTACCTGACACTAATGTAATGTAATTATACCTCAACTAAAAATATGTACTATAGTATTTGTAATACAAACCCCCACAGTGCCCCAGGATCTAAGGAAAGTTTGTTACAAATAGAGACTGAGAATTTAGTGAAAACGTGAACTTGGGGCTACAAATAATTATGACTTCTTAGATATATTGTGTGTACTATGGGTTTTCCACCATATATGAGATCAGGATTTGAGTCCCCCTCTTTTCTTCTTCTTAAGATATAAGAAGAAACTGGAAGTTTGGGGAACATTTAAAAAGTTGATTTGTGGGTTACATATGTTCCTGTCTGAGAGAAAAATAATTAGAAATTATGAGAACACACTGGCAAACCTGCATTAAGATGGGCCAGCACAACATGGTTCATTACGAAAAGAGGGTGAGAAAGTAAACTTTGGGGTCATGAAACAAGCGAACACGAGCACTTGGGAAGAACTTAGAATGCTTTCACTCCTGGCAGCAAGTGGTTACTGCATTGGCGCCTTCACAGCCTGGCAGTTCCAGACAGTACCTATGTCAGCAAAATGTTGCCCTGCGGACACGTGACAGTTTATTAGATTTTCGAACTGCACTTTTTGTGATAAAGTCACCTCAGAGTTCAGGTACAAAAGGAATAACATACATCTATGCGATTCTGACCCAGAGATTAAAGGATGTGAAATATTAATTCTATTTACAACATTCAACACCCGCTGAATATAAATTTACATAAAGTTAGCATAAGATTTCTTCTAATTGTGAGAGGATTGAAATCATACAATAATTGCTCAATCTATTAACGTTAGAAAATTTTGATGTTTAGCTTAGTTCTCAGGTTGGTTGAGTTCCAGGGAAATGACTAAGGGAAATGATAAGGAGAATTGGTATGTGGAAAGGTCGCTGGATTTGAAGCCAACAGTTCTTTCTCCTAATCCCATGGGTCTGACTTGAGTGGCATTGAATGAGTTATTTTTGTTGTTGTTGTTTTAATATTTTAGGCTATCAGCTTTCTCTTCAGTAAAACACCCTCACAGGGTAAATAATAAATGTTCAAGGAATTTGCAAATTATAAGTTACTATAACATCCTGAGTTATTATTTTCAATGGTTCTAAGGTAGATGCCATCCAACTATGTACTTGATAGGAAAGAGGAAGATTGAAACAGCTCCACCAGTTAAATCACAGTGTGGGATGTGATAATAGGTTTGTAGCAATAAATAAGGAAATAAAAGAATATATCAAATGAATATCTGGGACCTCTGAAGTCCCATGAGATTCTTCATTTGCATCTACTCTCACTTCAGCCAGACTCTTGGGAAATCACTTAATCAGCTTACAATCTTTGTTCTAAATGAAAAAAAAAAAGTATAAAATAAAATGGCAAGAAGGGTTGGCATGGGCAAGGGTCTGTAGTTATCACTTTGTACACTAATGTTTTACATGGAGTGGTGTTTCAAAGCTAGGCAGGGTAGATGTTACCCTATTATAACAAAGAAGGAGCTGTCTCCCAGAAGCTTTGCTGGCAAGACATTTCTAAAGCCCAAGATAAAAGGTCAGGTTAAGTGGCTTGACAGTCCTCTCATTTGTTTTTCTTCCATACTGATATTTCTCTCTCTGCTACCCCACCCCCTATTTTTCTCATGTTAAAGTTTATATATAAAACTCAAGTGAAAGAGAGTGCTTTGGCTAAATAAGATTGAAAGATGCCTTTTAATTTTATCTTACTTATATTATACTAAGAAACATTGGATACAAAACAGAGGCCTAAAAAAGATGCTTTTCAAATTTCTCTCAAGATCTTCAGTCACCCTATGAAACACACAACTCCATTTGGAGGAAGACCTGTTGACATTAAAATACATGGTAATGAACAAAGAGTGAGGTTAGCTTTGTGTTCTGGCCACTTGCAGTCTCTAGTAATAGATTACAGAGGTAATTTTTTCTGTCATTATCATGTTTTAGTATATCAAATTCCATTGTTAATCTATAAATAACATTGCAGAAAAATTCCTTATTGTGTTCCCTGCAAACATTTATTTTTTCTTCCTAGGTCCTTAACTATAGATTCTGCCTCCCCGCTGCTGCTGGAACTCTGTTTCTTAAGTAACTTATCTAATTATGTTATTTCCTTTCGTTTGAACATCTCTATGAAGTCTAGCCTTCAGGAAAAGTACTAAAGCATCGGCCTTGGCATTCAATAACTTTCCTAATGGGGCCTAGACTTACCTCTCTTAGCTTATTTTCATACATGCACCTCACAGACGCGCTCAAGTGACTATTCTAAAATTTTCATGTCTCACTATTCAATCAATATTCCGTACCCTTTCATGAGACTGTCATTGCAAATACTGTCCCTTTGACTAATATATTATTTCTTCTTTTATGCCTGGAAAATTCCGCTCAAGCTTCAGGACCAAGTGTGACTTTATTTACATGGTAACTCTCTCCTGAATCCTATGGACAGGCAGTCTTTGCTTCCTCTGAGTTCCCCGAGGTATCTCCATATTACAACATGTGCTACATTGCATTTTATTGCAGTTTATCTGTTTTCACATCTGACTCCTTTGCGCAGTATAAATGCATTTGGTACCAGAGCTAACTCGTTGTTAATTCCACAGCACTTGGCACAGTGCTTAGACCAGCAGACAATTGATAAATGTTTGCCAAAGTAAATCATGGCTCCAGAAGCTCTCTACTTTGCATTGCAAAAATTGCCTGGGTTGATGCCTTTGAAAAAATCTTTACTTATTATTATGAATATTTTAGAGCCTGGATTTCATGTTCTAGGTAGAATGTACTAGACCACAGCAGGTCAATAGGCCCTTTATAGTAATGTGAAAAAGGTGGATATAGTATAAACTTATAATGTTAAATGTTTCAGACATCTATGCAATGAACAAAGACTAGGTAAAATAAAATTACAAAGAGGAAAATGCTATACATCACCCAGTATTTTTCTTGCAGAGGAATTGCCAATTCTGGTGTGAGCTGAGGTCAGGGTTGGCCAGTGTGCAGGGCCCCTGCTAGGAGAAAGAATCAGGAAGGCCTTTTGCCATTGTGTGGGTTTGGAGCAGCAAGTTGGAATCTCGAGGGACCACAAACATATGCAATTAGCAATAACAGAATTTAAGCTCACATGCAATATTTACCAAAATCAATTATCTGATGGGCCATTAAAGAATCTCTAGAAATTTCAAAAGATTGAAATAGCTTAGAGTATATTCTCTGATCACAATGCAATTAACTTGAAAGTCAGTAATAAGATAACAAGAAAAGCCTCACTGTCTGGAAATTAAATAACACATCTCCAAGTCATACATGGATAATTAAGAAATCAAAATGAGAATTAGTTCAAATTGAATCTTAATAAAGATACAGCACATTTAAACTTATGGGATGAAACTAAAGCATAGTGAAATCAGTGTTTACAAAGATATGTATATCTTTAAATATATACACCAGAATAAAAAGATAGGTTAAAATTCATAATTTAAAAATCCATTTCAAGAAGTTAGAAAAAGAACAACATATAAATCCTATAGGAAAAAGAAGAAAAGAAAAATAAAAATAAGAGCAGGAACTGATTGAATAAAATGAGAAAATCAACTGAGCTAAAATTTTTTTGGAAAAAAATAATCAAAGCTCTAGTAGATTGTTTAACAAAAGTAAAGGAAACAAATTATCATTACCAGATTTTTTAAAAAGTCTACTATTAAAAATCTTCCTAAAAAGAAAGTGTTGTACCAGAGAATTGTTCTAAATATTTAAGGAGGAAATTGATACCCAGCTTATGAAACCTCTTCCAGATAAGAAAACAGAGGAAACATTTACCAGTTTTTTTTTTTTTTTAGTGATGCAAGCATAGTCCAAAATCTGTAAACAACCTTATGAAAAAGGAAAATTAAAGAACAGTCTTTCTAATAAACACAGATATAAAACTAACATAATGTTTTAACTAACTGGTATTCAAAAAGGAAAACAATACTATACAATAAAGTAGTTTACTCCACCAAAGAAAGGCTGATTTCACATTTCAAAATCAATGTAATTTACTTTGTTAACAGAGAAAATGAGAAAAATAGATGATTTTCTCAATACATACAGATATACTTTTGATTCAACATCTAATCTTGATAAGCACTTAGCAAACTAGTTATAAAGGGGGACTTCCTTAATCTGATAAAGAATATTTACAAAACACTTAGTATTTCATGCAATAAGATAAGAAAAAATAGAAAATATATCAGACAAAAACATTCAGAATATGTAAAGATTTTTACATATTCAAAAAGAAAAACATCATTCATAAGAAAAAATGACAAACACTTGAACAGACCATTTGTTTTTTAAACATATTTTATTGATAATGCTATTGCAATTGTCCCATTTCCCCCCTTTATTCCCCTCCACCCTGCACACTCCCTTCCACTCCCATCCCCCTCCTCAGTTCTTGTCCATGGGTAGTACATATAAGGTCTTTGGCTTCTCCATTTCCCATACTAAATTTAACCTCCCCCTGTCTGTTTTCTACCTACCATTTATGCTACTTATTCCCTCTACCTTTTCCCCCATTCTCCCCTTCCCTGTGATAACCCTCCATGTGATGTCTATTTCTGTGATTCTGTTCCTGTTCTAGTTTTTTTCTAAGTTCATTTTTGGGTTTGTTTTTTTTAGGTTTGATAGTTGTGAGTTTGTTGTCACTTTGCTGTTCGTATTATTTTTAAATATATTTTATTGATTATGCTATTACAGTTGTCCCATTTCTCCTCCATCATTCCCCTCCACCCTGCACACCCCCTCCCACCCACATTCCCCCCCTTTATTTCATGCCCATGTGTCATAAGTTCTTTAGCTTCTACTTTTCCCACACTATTCTTGCCCTCCCCCTGTCTATTTTCTACCTACTGTCTATGCTACTTATTCTCTGTACCTTCCCCCCCTCCTCCTCCCACTCCCCTGTTGCTGACCCTCCATGTGATCTCCATTTCTGTGTTTCTGCTCCTGTTGTAGTGGTTTGCTTAGCTTGCTTTTGTTTTAGGTGTGGTTGTTAATATCTGAGTTTGCTGTCTTTTTACTCTCCTATTTTTTATTTTCTTTTTCTTAGATAAGTCCCTTTAACATATCATATAATATGGGCTTGGTGATGATGAACTCCTTTAACTTGACCTTATCTGAGAAGCATTTTATCTGCCCCTCCATTCTAAATGACAGCTTCACTGGATAGAGCAATCTTGGATGTAGGTCCTTGCTTTTCATGACTTGGAATACTTCTTTCCAGCCCCTTCTTGCCTGTAAGGTCTCTTTGGAGAAATCAGCTGACAGTCTGATGGGAACTCCTTTGTAGGTGACTGTGCCCTTATCTCTTGCTGCTTCTAGAATTCTCTCCTTTATTTTAATCTTGGCTAATGTAATTATGATGTGCCTTGGTGTGTTCCTCCTTGGGTCCAACTTCTTTGGACTCTCTGAGCTTCCTGGACTTCCTGGAAGTCTCTTTCCTTTGCCAGATTGGGGAAGTTCTCCGTTATTATTTGTTCAAATAAGTTTTCCACTTGTTGCTCTTCTCCTTCCCCTTCTGGTCCCCCTATAATTTGGATGTTGGGACATTTAAAGATGTCCTGGAGTTTCCTAAGCCTCTCCTCATTTTTTTGAATTCTTGTTTCTCCCTTCTTTTCTGTTTGGTTGTTTGTTTCTTCCTTCTGGTCCACTCCATTGATTTGAGTCCCAGTTTTCCTCCCATCTCTATTGGTTCCCTGTGCATTTTCCTTCATTTCACTTATTGTAGCCTTCATTTGTTCACCTAATTTGTGACCAAAATCCACCAATTCTGTGAGAATCCTGATCACCAGGGCTTTGAACTGTGCATCTGATAGCTTGGCTATCTCTTGGTCACTTAGATGAATTGACTCTTCAGCTTTGATGTGTTCTCCTGTTTGAGCCATTTTTTGGGGGGGCAGGGTGGTCTGGTCAGGACTGTTCAGTAGTGAGGGGTGGAGCCTGAGGTGTTCCCCAGGGCAGGGCAGCCCAGTTGCTGGGTGGTGACACTGTATGTGGAGGCGGAGTCCAAGAGGGAACAATGGTGCTTGCTCTGCTGTCTTCGCAGATTTCAGTCACTTCTGCCACTTCCCCTTTGCCTGGATTATCTGTGCATGAATGTGGGACCACGTGGTCAGCCAGCTGCCCTGTATGGCCTCACTGAGTCTACACTGTTGCCACCCTGTGCCTGGGGTCTGCTAGCTGCCACCTGTGTGCCTGGGGTCTGCTATCCCCCGTCTGTATGCCTGGGTCCACCAACCTCCACTTTTTCCTGCAGGGACTCCGCCCCTCTTACTGGTCTGGATGAATGGTTATTGGACTTTCATACAGTTCAATTTTTCTATCAGTTCTGGTTGTTTTCTTGTTTCTAAATCTTTGCTGTTCTTAATTTTGGTTGTGTGAGGAGGCACAGTGTGTCCACCTATGCCTCCATCTTGGCCGGAAGTCACTGTTCATATTTTTGATCATCTTCTTTTTCTTAGATAAGTTCCTTTAGCATTTCATATAATAAGGGCTTGGTGATGATGAACTCCTTTAACTTGACCTTATCTGGGAAGCACTTTATCTGTCCTTCGATTCTAAATGAAAGCTTTGCTGGATAGAGTTATCTTGAATGTAGGTCCTTGCTTTTCTTAACTTGGAATACTTCTTTCCAGCCCCTTCTTACCTACAAGGTTTCTTTTGAGATATCAGCTGATAGTTTTATGGGAACTCCTTTGTGGAAAACTGTCTCCTTTTTTCTTGCTGCTTTTAAGATTATCTTCTTATCTTTAATTTTGGGTGATGTAATTATGATGTGCCTGGATGTGTGCTTACTTGGGTCCAACTTCTTTGGGACTCTCGGAGCTTCCTGGAAGTCTATTTCTTTTGGTAGATTAGGGAAGTTCTCCTTCATTATGTTTTCAAATAAGTTTTCAATTTGTTACTCTTCCTCTTCTCCTTCTGACACCCCTATGATTTGGATGTTGAAACATTTAAAGTTGTTCTGGAGGTTCCTGAGCCTCTCCTCATTTTTTTGAATTCTTGTTTCTTCATTCTGTTCCTGTTGAATGTTTATTTCTTCCTTATGCTCCTAACTTTTGATTTGAGTCCTGGTTTCCTTCCCTTCACTGTTGGTTCCCTTTATTTCACTTTTCATAGCCTTCACTTTTTCCTATATTTTGTGACCATACTCAACCATTACTGTGAGCACCCTGATTATCAGCATTTTGAACACTGCATCTGATAGCCTGGCTATCTCTTCATTGCTCAGTTGAATTTTTTCTGGAGCTTTGATCTGTTCTTTCATTTGGGCCATATTTCTTTGTCTCAGTGCACCTATTACATAGTGAGGGGTAGAGCCTTAGGTATTTGCCAGGGCAGGGCAACCCATGTTATTGCATTCTGGCAATGTGTTTGGGGGAGGGGTCCGAGAGCTCTCTGCTCTCTGCTGGCCTTCAGTCACTTCCTCCACTACCCACAAGCAAATTGGGCCCCTCTGGTGCTAATTCTTGGGTGGGTGGGTTTGTTTACATTCTGGGACCCTGTGAGCCTCTCCAATGAACTCTCTTGTATGGCAGGGAGTTTGTCCTGCCACCTCAACCCCCACAAGTTTTTTCAGTCAGAGGTTTTGAGGTTCCCTCCCATGCTAGAACCCTGGGTTGCAGCAGTCTGTCTTGCTCCCCAGTTGTTCCTCCTGATCTTCCCAAATGGAAATGTGGGACTGCCTTGCCAGGAGTCCTCTCCATCCAGGCTGTTCATCTTCACCCCTCCTACTAGTCTAAATGCATGTTTCTTCTTTCATTCCTTGGTTGTCGGACTTCCATACAGTATGATTTTCTGGAAGTTCTGGTTACTTTTTGTTTTTAAATTTGTTGTTGTCCTTCTTTTGATTGTGGGGGGAGGCAAAGCATATCTATCTATGCCTCCATCTTGGCCAGAGGTGTCCATAAACTTCAATTTGAGAGTATATGATATGTATATTGAAAGGGTAAAGCCAGAGCCATTTGCATTTATAATTTTAAAATGGTTGGCTTTTTAAATATTTTTTATTAATGTTCGGATACAGTTGTCTCCATTTTCCCACCACCACTTTTCCCCACCTCCCCCACTCCCACCTCCCACCTTCAATCCTACCCCTCTTTGGCTTTATCCATAGGTCCTTTATACATGTTCATTTATGACCTTTTCCCTTCTTTTCCATGTTATTTCCCTCCCCCCTCCCTTCTGGCTACTATGAGTTTGTTCTTTATTTCTATGTCTCTAGTTATATTTGGCTTGCTTGTTTGTTTTTGTTGATTAGGTTCCATTTGTATGTGAGATCATATGGTATTTGTGTTTTACCACCTGGCTTATTTCACTTAGCATAATGCTCTCCAGATCCATCCATGCTGTCACTAAGAGTAGGATTTCCTTCATTCTCTCTGCTGTGTAGTATTCCATTGTGTAAATGTACCACAGTTTTTTGATCCACTCATTTACTGATGGGCACTTAGGCTGCTTCTAGCACTTGGCTGTTGTAAATTGTGCTGCTATGGACATTGGTTGGCTTTTTAGATGTTACTTTTTTTTTAGCTGATTTAGGTTTGTAACATGGTGCTGAGCTGAAGGCCCCTCAAAATGGAGAAAACCCCATAGTTATCACTTGGGGGGATAGGGGGAAGCGAAGCAGGGCCACTGAAAGCTGTTTTGCATAGCTCAAGAACTTTGCCAGTGTTTTAATAATGTAAAAAAGCTGAGCCTCACTTGAAGCCAGAAAGATGGGCATGACTCTAACCTGTGATGTGATGTAGACAGAGGGGCTTCCTGCTCCTGTGAGAGCTGCCTGGAGGCTTAGAGGACACTTCTGAGTCATACAAGCACACTTGCCTGGACTAACAATGGCAGCCAAGAAGGGCAGAAGAAACCAGACTGCTGACAGATGTAACCCAGTGTGGGAGGAGTTGGAAATGGGTCATGGAGGAAGATTCCTGCCAGGATATAAACCCAGGTGCAGCCACGTGGGCCTTGACCAGCAGTTTGGGGGTGGAGAGGGGGTTCTCTTGACCACCCAGCTTAGAAAGAAGCAAAAAAGTAGGATATAGCAGCTGTGCTCTTGACCATGTCCCTGGGGAAGGAGCAGTTTCTTGACGATGTAGCAGCAGTACAGAGTCTTGCAGTTTGAAAGAATGCAGCAGGACACCCTCCAGCCTGCCGTGAGGAAGTGCCACCTGGTGCGGATTAATAATGGGAAACTAGCCAAGCTACAGACTTCTATTTTATTTTCCTGAGATGCAGTACTGGTGACTGGCCTGGTTTGGCAAGGGGAGTCAGGTCTGTGTGTGTGTTTTTGGATGTGTTAATGGTGATTAACACTTTGGGATTTAACAGTGACAGTCTGCCATTACTCTGAACCTGTACAACTTTTGAATAAACAGCTCCTTTCCTTTTTATCAAACTCTCGCATAGAGAGCCACTGTTCTTTATACAGCAGCAGGCAAAAAGAACCATGGCGTAACAAGACCCTCAGGGTGGGGGGGTTCTGTAACAAGTTCTCAGCAAAATAACGTGAAAGATACAAAGATTTTCCACATTATCTCTGCTACCACACGTACATATTCTCCCCCATTATTTAAAAGTTGTTGCTAGTTTCATTTCTTCAGCTTTTTGCTTGTTTTTAGAGCAGAGTGGCGACTTCCAAACTTCTTATACACCACAGCAGTGGTGGTGGTGCTGATGGTGGGGTTACTTCGTAAAAGATGACATCAGAAAACCAGTAGACTGTCCACCCTAGCAAATTTGAAGATGTAATTGGCTTTATCAAGCGATTCATGAATTGGGCAGCATCCCATCTAGCAACCTAAAGGGCGCTCTGAGGGGTTGTACAAAATAGAAGATTTTTGTAGGAAGAAGGGTGTGGTAGGGGAGTCTTTTAGATTAGGACATCTTCTCTTTTCTGGGGGTGGGGGTGGGGGTGGGGGTGGGGGTGGGGGTGGAGGGAAAGCAAAGTTTTTACCATGCAGATTTTGTCTTCTTTTTGAAGGATGGAGAGGGTTCACCTGACAGATTATCTCATTGGCATTGGCCGGAAAATTTTAGACTGCTTGAGCAAGATTACATTTTTCTGGTGACAGAGACACTTCAGTTAAGCCAGGAATCAAGTCTAGGTTTGGTAGCATGAGCTTTAGCACAAGTGGTGCCACTTGGGGCCTGTGGTTTTCTCTGTAACAGTTCTGCTGACCTCTGAAAGTCTTGATTTTTTAAAAAAGGCAAATATCTCAGAAATGCATGGAAAGGAGACTTACAGATAGGATTTCATGTCGGTCGAATAAAAGTGATGCCGAGATTAATATGAAAGATAAAAAGTAACTGTTATTAACTAAATATAGCTACAAATTAAAATGATTCTGTTTTTTTCAAATACATTTCAACTCATAAAGAAATCATTGAGCAAATTGATGTGCCCTGAAAGTTCTGTGCTCCTTTCTTTCTCTCAAATACAAAGATTTTGTATCCCTGAGTTAGTAGGTATTTTTATAATAGCTAAGATTTTTAAAAAGAAATTTAAGGCATTGCCCCTTTATAATTTGGGAAGCACAGATTTCATTTAGAAAAACAAACACTGACAGATGAGTTCAATCAATCTTACTGAGGCACTTCAAAAGAGAATCACTAGCCCATTTATTAATTCTTTAGTAGCCCTTCTGGTAGAAACTGCACAAAAATGCAGAGGGAATAACAATTCGGATATATATTTACAAGGTATACATACTTCTTTGCTGCCTGATATTACTGAGATGGGGCCCTCAGTTGAATCCATTAAAAATATTTACACTCTCCACATCTTACCCTGTTGAGGAAAGGTCTGAGTTCTTCCCAGCGCACCCAGGGCTCACTGCTTGGAATTTTAATGCTTCTTCATGGATATGGTGCTTGGATTCAAGGCACCATTGGTTTTAAACATTGCTAATGCCAAGAGCAGTGAGCAATTTCCCTTGAGTTTCTCCTGCTGTTCTTGAACAAATTTGTTTTTCTTTAACCACTATTCACACTTAAAGAGCATTCAGTGTCCAGCTTGTTATCCTCATCCAAATGCGAATGGCTGTTTCCAGAGATGACTTGGCATAGTTTTGATTAAAGATTGTTTTTACACGTCCAAGAAAATAGAACAGTTTACTGGAGACATAGAGTGTGGCCCAGAGGATTAATAAAGACCAATGAGCACTGACAAATGAGGCTTATTTGTTCTCTTCCTATTATTTACTCTTATTCTTCCAGCACAGGGGATGGCCACCATCAGCAGAAAGCAGAAGTCTGGTGGGATTTAAGCATCAATCAGACATTTCAGCAAAGAAGCAAGAAAAAAAGAAATAAAGCAGAAATAACCAAACCACTGTATAGTTCAAATACAACTTTTATGAAGGATTAAAAATGGGTACTTTACCCATGGAGATTTCACATGCATCTACTTAAGAATTCAGCCTGATCTCCCTGACTGGTGTGGTTCCCTGTGTTCGCCATTGTCCTGCAAACAGAAAGATCACTGGTTAGATTCCCAGTCAGGGCACAGGCCTGGGTTTCAAGCCAGGTCCCTGGTTGGGGGCATTCAAAAGGCAACTGATGTTTCTCATCCTCTCTTTCTCCCTCCCTTTTGCTCTCTCTAAAACTAAATAAATAAAATCATTTTTTAAAAAGAATTCAGCATGATCAAATTTCTAAAGCAAAGGCACTGTGCTTCATGACTAAACAAAAAATTGTATACGTGTCCTTAAGCAGTGGCAGTCACATTGAATTTGCTCCTGTCGTCACTTACAACCACCACAGGCCTCTTGACCCTGTGCTTCCACCGGTAATGAGTACCTGTCAGCAATCTGTTCTAATTTCCAAAACTATTTTCTGTGAAATCAATCCATGATTTCTCTTAAAATTGTTAAATGCTTAGACATTATTTAGTTCTCTCCTTTACCACAAGTCTCTAGATCAGGAATCTTTAAGTTTGGGTATAATAAGCTTTATGGGGATATCGAAACACAACATTTCGGGCAAATAAGCATCCTTCTCAGGGGTGTTCATACCATTTCCTAGGTCTTCAAAAGTGTCTAATATAAAACAAAAATGCAAAAAAAAGTCAAGAATATGTTTAAAATGTTTCATATTGAGTTACATTGATTTAAACATCTGGTCTGATCTCAAAGTGGTGAACTAGAATGACCCTGCTTGATTGGCCAAAGAAAAAGTTCATAACAGCAAAATTACTCAGTTCTTGTCAGTTTAAAACTATCATTGCTGATTTCAAAGTAAAACGGACCATATTTTACTAACTTTCCATTTCTTCTCAATATTTAAAAATGTCTTAGAAGAACAGAGGCAGCGTGGGGCTGTGGACAAAGTGAAAGGTCTGGGTTTCACCAGCCTCCGGCCCCACGAAGCTGGGCTTCATCCCAGGGCCAGTCACTCAACCCGGCCAACTTTCAGCTTCTAATCCAACACAGTATCTATTGTAAAACAGATGTGGCATCTCACACACGATAAATACCCACTATATATTAGATTCAAACTCTTGTTTTTTTTCCAATTGCCATAAAAGTGTGCAAACAATATCATGTCCTCATTTTTATTTACTTTCTCAGAAGTGACCTCTCAGTTAATGGCAGCAGAGTCTAGTGACTACCTCTATTTTTTCTCATACTCTTTAGAAAAGCACAGTGACAGGAAAAAAAGGTCAATGCTTCACAAAACCAATTTGTATTTTGGCCAAATTAGTTTTTCCAGAATACTGAAAGCAAATCAATTGGGCTTGCCTAAATTTTATTACTAGTTAATCAGGCTACAGTTTTGCATACATTCAATAGGCTATCGCTGAATGAAACAATTTGAAAGATGCTGGGTAAATTGCCTCTCTAAATTGTTTTCCCATCCCTTTTAGATAAGTAGTTTGAATTTTCCTGAAATTTCTATTTGTCAGCTGAGATTCCAATATCTGCCTGTTAATTCTAACTCTGTAATTTACTAAGTTGTTTCCAATCGTATACCGAAATATGAATTACCTTATGTAATGAACAGAGGGCACAAGGAAAGAGTAGCAGTTTAATTTAGGGTGAGTGATGAAGGTGTGTCTCAGGAATTTCTGGGAAAGGGATGGTGGTAATTCTCCGCAGGGGACACTTCCTGGGGCAGAGGCTCAGGGACATCAGGTCACTGGGTGTTCCTGAGAAGAAGAGAAAGTTAGGTGGCAAAGACAAACCTCCAATTTCTCCCTATTGCCTAGGACAGTTTCACTCAGGTCTAGTCCTGCAGATGGCTATGGAGAAGGCCAATTCTGATTTTCATGATGTTCTGTAGGTAGTGTTCATGCAGAATCTTGAATACTACATGATCCTCTTGCCCATGGGGATACTCCTGTAATTCTGATAAAGATTGAATAGCAAGATAGATTTCCCTGGGAATATCAAACGATAAAAATATCTTTAAAGCATTTCTCTAAAAATAGAAATGGGTATTAATGATGAGCTATTGAAAGAGATTATATGACCTGTTGTGACAATAATCCAAGGTTGTAGTTACGCACACTTTTCCCAACTAATCCTCCCCAGCTCACAAAATGTGCATGTTCTTGATAGGGGACTCAAGACTTGGAAACTTTTAGTTTAAGGAAAAAGTTATAAGTCTAGCAAGTAATGTATATGTAAAGCTTTTGTTTCAGAAACTACAGACAAGGCCCATCCTGGCTCCTGGGAAACAGCCGGCCTCCTGGGGCGCTGAGAGAGGATTACCACCTGGGGACATCCGAACCTTTGTTCCAGGGAGAGCAGATGACCACCCTCCTCCCTTGGGGACAGCTAACTGCCAAGGACAGGAATGTTGCAGCTTCTGAATCTCAAAGCCCTCACGGCACCTTGTTTGTCCTCCCCCACCTCCCTTATAAAAGATCTGGCCAGAAAAGAGAAGGGAAGATGGTTTGTTAGAGTGTGAACCCACCATCTTCTCAGATCATCGGCCATCTGAATAAAGCGCCCATAAAGATTCAATCGCTGTCATTGCTTATTGGATTTGGTAGTGACAGGCAGCCCGAACACCGGTGTCTTTTCCGGTTACATTATGTCTCCTGTACCCATGAGTTTAATGAGACTGACATCTTTACATAATTTTATCCACCACCCCACCCCTGTACTCCCTCTCCCAACCCCAGAAATCACATCTGCCATTTCGTTTGACATGCTACAGAATGGAAACAGGAAGTGCAGGACTGAGGTATTTTGGTAGAAATTTGACTCAGCAGTAGGGGTAAATGTAAAAAAATATATATTCTACAAAAATTTGCAGATATCTTGGAGGGCACATTTGAATGTCCACAGGTTGCAGAATATTTTTATTATCTTCAAATATCTTCAAGTAGCAGGTTGATCTCAGCTACCAGTCATGTTACAATGTAGGCAAATAGTGGGTCCCCAAAGACATCCACGCCCTAATCATTAAAACCTATTAATATGTTACCTTACTTTGTAGAACTTATTCAGAATTACCCACCCCCTGAATGAATTTCCTCTGGGTCAGAAATCTTTCTCTGAACAATTGGCAGAGGCCTGGAAAGGCCTGAGTTATATCCAATAAACATGACTATAGAAATAAATTTACTACTGGTTCAGAAATGAATGTTAAATTCTGGTAAAATACTCAAAAGAATGGCTGTAATATCATGGAATTTAAGTTAATAATAGGTAACATTAACTCCAGTCTCTTGCTCCACATGACTATATGCCTGGATTATACTTCAAATCCTTATCCAAAGGAAAATCTCCCCCATCGGCTTTTCCATGGTCATTCCTAGCTTGTGAATCCTCCTAAAAATGGTTGCACAATCATATAGATTGGTATCATTAGAAACTTATAGTCTCTGATGCCTATCTGGCTAATCTCTTCTACCACTTCCCAAAGGGACTACAATAAGCTCCTAACAACCTCCCACTTCTCAGGATGTCTTTGTCCCATCATCTTTGGTCCATGATAAATGAAGAGTGAAAACTATAAGTCAGGAATTACCTTAAAGCCTTACTTTTCTCCCCTCTAAACATAAATTCCTAAACTCTTTACAACCTCATGAGGAAGTGACTCCTCTCCTGCTAGTCAAATATTATCCATCCATCTGGGCTCTCAAGCTGAGCTTAAAAGACTATCCCCTCTCTACTCTTTAATCCACTCTTTCTTACTTTGAACCTTGTTCTTTCAACTGACTCATGCTTCTGAGTGTAATCTGCTTAAGAGACTCCCATATCGAAAAATATGAACTGTATCCCCCACATGTCCATCTTTTATAATTAATGACTCAGAAATCATCTTTTGCTCATATTAAGCTGACTAAATTGTAATGTATCTGATGATCAATATATTGAATAGTTATAGGAAATGTCTCTCTTTTCTTCTATTTCAAATAATCTCTAGGCCTTGTTCATAATGCTTTCTAAGTTATCTTCTGAATCTGTACACTTCTATCTCCATGCAATAATTTGATCTCGAACATCATCATTTCTCACCTGGACTATTGCAAGGGTCCAACTATACTAACCTGTTGGTATCCAAATATGCTTTCCCTCTCATTACAGTGAATAAATCTGTCTCTGCTTCTTTCTAACGCTAAACTCTCTTTTATAATTGACTCCATAGCCTTTAATTTATCAGGTCTTTTATCATCTTTATCTCCTCCGCAACCTTTTGCCTTTTTGACCAGATCATTTTCATCACCATACAAACAAGTTCTATATTCTTCCTTCTTAAACACTAAAAACCCTCCACCCGCCGTCCCTTTTCTCTCTGATCTTGAGAGCAAAATTCCCCTGCCTGCTAGTTCTTTTCCCATTTTCTGTTCTTCTAATTCTCTGTTGAACCTGCTTCAATCAATCAGTCATTTGTCCCTGCTAGATTATCAAGCTGCTATGGTCAAGATCACAAATAGTCTGTCCGTTTAAAATCACATGGTTTCTTCTCAGTCCTTCTTTTCCTCCATTTTTCAATAGCATTTGATACAATAGGTTACTTTCCTTTTCTGAAACATTTTTTCATTGATTTGTGAAATATGTGGTTCTCTTCCTGCCAGTAACTCCAGTGACTCCTCATCCTCCTTTGCCAGAGCCCGTTTTGTTTCCCAGCACCAAGGGTTGGGGTGCCATGGCACCTCATTCTCCGGCTCCTCAGCATACATTTGTTCTCCAGGAAAATGACCCATCTCCATGAGTTAAAATAACATTAATGTGTCAACGGTTTACAAGTCTGTATTTTCAACCCAGATCTCTTCTCTAGATACAGTCTCATAAATGCAATTTCCTACTCAGAACCTCCACTTGGGTGCTTACAGGCATCTCAGAGCAGAACATGTGCTATCATTGCCCTTTCTCAAAAGGGTCTGCTTAGCATCTCAGGGAGTAACAACTGCATCCTTCCAATTACTCAGGTCAGAAATCTTGGAGCTATTCATTATACATCTCTTTCCAATCCACGTTGCAGTCAGCAGCAAAACCACTCAATTCTGCATTCTGACTTTATGCTAAAATGAATACTCCCCACACCTCCACAACCACTACAACCCTTTTCCAAGACACCAGCAGCACTGCTGTCCTGGGAAAGTGCCTGAGTCCTCCAGCTGGCCTCTGTGCTTTCCTTACCCACACAGTTTGTTCTCTGTGAGGACAGAGAATCATCCTTTAACATCAAAATAGATTATGTCATTCTTCTGCTCAAACTCCTTATCTCAGAATAAAAGCCAAAGCACTTACAATGGCTGGGCGGACACTGTGTTCCAATCCCTAACCACTTCCCTTGTCTCTGTGTATCCACTTGAGCGATCTTCCTAAACGGACAGCTGTGGGTGTCACTCCACTGCTTCAGTCCCCCAGGGAGCAGCCCCCACCACCTTCAGAATAAGCCCAGATGCTTTAGAAAAACGTTCAATACTCTTCATTATCAAGCCCCTCCTTACCTTTCTAGTCTGAGTTCCTGCCATTTCCTCTTCCATTTGCAGCCTACACGGCAGCCAAAGGGAACTCGTTTCTGCCTCAGTAAATCCCAGACTCCTGCCTCCATTCTGTTGTATAAGCTGTTCCTTCAGCTTCGGATAAAGAGACCCCCCACCTAGAAAGTCTATCCAGGAGGTCTCTTCTTTTACTGAATAACCATTTTCTTTGGCTCCCTTTAAATTTCTGAAGAATAACAACTTCCTTTCTGCCTCTAGACTGTGCTCCAGTAGAATATTGTATATAGAGTTTACCTTTGTTACATCCCTTGTTAAAACACAGTATTAAAATTATTACTTGAGCCCTGACTGGTGTGACTCAGTGGATTGAGCATGGGCTACGAACCAAAGGGTCACCAGTTCAATTCCCACTCAGGGCACATCCCTAGGTTGGGCGCCAGGTCCCAAGTAGGGGACATGCAAGAGGCAACCACACAGTGATGTTTCCCTCTCTTTCTCCCCCTCTTCCCCTCTCTCTAAAAATAAATAAATAAAAATCTTTTCAAAATTAAATTTAATAAAATTTTAGTTGATTTATCTACCTCCCTCTAAACAATGACCATTTTGATGACAGAAGACATATCCGACTTATCCTTAAGTCCTTAGCCTTTAGCACAGTGGTTGGCCCGTGGAAAGTCTTCAAAAACAGAATGATATTATCAACCAACACCAAATCCAGGTGTAAGAATGTGAGATAAGTTGCATACTTTCAAGTTTTAACTATTTAATCATTTAATTATCTGACCTTTTAATCTAATTTAATAAAATTCAAATGACAAGATGGTAGTGTAGAGAAAATAAGGGGTAAGAGAGTCATTTATATTTTGTGTTGTTTTCATTTTTAATTCAGAACAACTACAAGGCAATATATTCATAAATTGGATTATTCTGGTCTTTACAAAAGTATTTCATGAATAATTAAGGAGCTAGAATGTTTAAATACAATACTGTAGGAGACTGTACAACTCATTTTGCTTTGTTTTTGAGAGTTTGTGTTACCAAACGACTACACAAATCTCTAATTTTACTTCCCTTCACTTTAACACAATTCTAAAGCCATACCGGATGGCACATGCAATAAAAATATTATGAAAAGACGCCAGCACCCAAGGGTAAGTTACCAGCCTGCCTGTTGCACAATTCTTAGTATAAGAAGAACCTGGATGACTTCAAGCATCGTAAAAGCATTTGAGAGACTCTTTCTATGGGCTTCTCTTATTACTATGATGGACATCAGGTTAATCGTGAAAGAGGAAAAGGCAGCAAAAGTCAGGGAAAGGTCGTCAGCTGATAGCATGGCATGTGCTGCCTTGACATTGGTCATAGTGCTTTGAACTACTGCTCCTGCACTTGGGACACCCCTGGGGTAGTATTGTTTGTTCAGATTATTAAACTGGGTGGATCAGGTGAGCTGTGATCACAGCCACCGGGGTCAGAACTTTCTTTGTCTCCGCTCTTTTCAGGCTAAACACTAGTGCCACCCATTTTATCCCTCTCCAGCTCCTATCTGGTGAACTACATCCATACAATGTTTCTTTCATTTGTGTGACACTTTCTGTAAATAAAATACTTTCACACAGGTTATCTCACGGGAGCCTCATGAAAACCCTGGGTGGCAAGTGGGGCTGGAATTATTGCATAAATTTAATGAAAACACTAAAGTACCATTTGTAGCTATCATATATTGAAAACCTCCTTGGTAACAGACACTCTAATAGGCATTTTATATTTTACTTAGTCTCATAAACACATGTTTTATAGTTGAAGACGTAGAAGTGACATAACATATTCAAGGTCAAATGGTAAATTGTGGCAAAACTGGACTCTTGAAGGCAGTTTATAATATATACATATAAAAATATCTACATATACATGTATGTTGTATGTTACACACGCATGTGTGTATTTGTGTGAATATGTATTTACTCTGGGGCCCATGTAAAGCATGGACTAATTTCCAGGCATTTTTTTAAAAAATCACTAGCTTATACCTTTTTCATTTTTTCAAAGCTAGAAGGCAGTTAGCGTTGACTTCAAAGAAAATACAGTGCGTACGTGAGGTTCAGGACAAGGCAAGGCATCTCCGCCCAGGAGGTCACTCAGGAGAAGGCTGTGTGGTGGAAGAAGCTTTAAAAGAGTGTGCCATGCCTTTTTCATCTGAGAGAGCATCGTTTCTGTTAGTGCAAGGAAGTGAATCAGCTCTCAGGTAGGAAAACCTTGTCCTCACACACTACAGACAGCTGGAGCTCAGGAATAGAAGCGCTAAATTTACTAAGTTGGCTGGGAAGCTTCCAGAGTGTACTCAGACATATCTATTTGTCTTCTGTGCCTGGGTATCTTCCTGCTGTAATGCTAGTAGGCAGGTGGGAGAAAAATGAGCCAGGATGACACACAACAGAGCGAATGGGGACTGAGAGCAGCTCTTTTGACTGAGACCCAACAAGTTAGCAAGTGATGTAAAAACCTGCATTCCTTTGCAACTCAGAAAATATCCACAATGCCTAGTGAAGCTAACAATGGTTAGTGCTGAGGGGCTTTTCATATATATGGAAAGAGGTAGGTTATTCTGATATCGTAGTTTATGTTAACTATGGTGAAACCAGTAAGTCCAACTAGTGTAACTTTAGGTGATTGGGTTATTCTTTTTTAAAAATATATTTTACTGATTATGCTATTACAGTTGTCCTATTTCTTCCCCATCATTCCCCTCCACCCTGCACACCCCCTCCCACCCACATTCCCCCCCTTTAGTTCATGTCCATGTGTCATAAGTTCTTTAGCTTCTACATTTCCCACACTATTCTTGCCTTCCCCCTGTTTATTTTCTACCTATCATCTATGCTACTTATTCTCTGTAACTTTTCCCCCTCTCTCCTCCTCCCACTCCCCTGTTGCTAACCCTCCATGTGATCTCCATTTCTGTGTTTTGGTCCTGTTCTAGCTGTTTGCTTAGTTTGCTTTTGTTTTAGATGTGTTTGTTCATATCTGTGAGTTTGCTGTCTTTTTACTGTCCTATTTTTTATCTTCTTTTTCTTAGATAAGTCCCTTTAACATTTCATATAATAAGGGCTTGCTGATGATGAACTCCTTTAACTTGACCTTATCTGAGAAGCATTTTATCTGCCCTTCCATTCTAAATGACAGCTTTGCTGGAGAGAGCAATCTTGGATGTAGGTCCTGGTCTTTCATGACTTTTAATACTTCTTTCCAGCTCCTTCTTGCCTGTAAGGTCTGTTTTGAGAAATCAGCTGACAGTCTGATGGGAACTCCTTTGTAGGTGACTGTCCCCTTATCCCTTGCTGCTTCTAGAATACTCTCCTTCATTTTAATCTTGCCTAATGTAATTATGATGTTCCTTGGTGTGTTCCTCCTTGGGTCCAACTTCTTTGGGATTCTCTGAGCTTCCTGGACTTCCTGGAAGTCTATTTCCTTTGCCAGATCGGGGAAGTTCTCCTTTATTATTTATTCAAATAAGTTTTCCACTTGTTGCTTGCTCTTCCTCTTCCCCTTCTGGTACCCCTATAATTCGGATGTTGGGATGTTTAAAGTTGTTCTGGAGGTTCCTAAGCCTCTCCTCATTTATTTGAATCCTTGTTTCTTCCTTATTTTCTGTTTGGTTGTTTGTTTCTTCCTTCTGGTCCACTCCATTGATTTGAGTTTTCCTCCCATCACTATTGGTTCCCTGTGCATTTTCCTCCATTTCACTTATTGTAGCCTTCATTTGTTCATCTAATTTGGAACCAAAATCAACCAATTCTGTGAGCATTCTGATCACCAGGGCTTTGAACTATGCATCTGATAGGTTGGCTATCTCTTGGTCACTTAGATGAATTGGCTCTGGGGCTTTGATTTGTTCTCCTGTTTGAGCCATTTTGGGGGATTTTTTTGGGTCTGGTCACAGCTGTAGTGAGGGGGAGCCTTAGGTGTTCCCCAGGGCTGGGAAGCCCAATTGCTGGGTATTGACATTGTATGTGGGGGCCGGGTCCTAAGGGAAACAATGGCACTTGCTCTGCTCTCTCTCGGATTCCAGTCCCTTCTGCTGCTTCCACTTTGTCTGGATTATCTGCATGCAAATGTGGGACCACTTGGTCAGCCAGCTGCCTTGTGAGATCTCATTGGGTCTGCACCATTGTCACCCTGTGCCTGGGGTCTGCTAGCTGCCACCTGTGTGCCTGGGGTCTGCTAACCACTGCTGCCTGCGTGCCTGGGTCCACCAACCTCCACTTTTTCCTGCCTCGTCTCTGCCCCTCTTATCTGGTCTGGATGAATGGTTGTTGGACTTCCATACAGTTCAATTTTCTATCAGTTCTGGCTGTTTTTTTTTTTTGTTTCTAAATCTTTGTTGTCCTTAATTTTGGTTGTGAGAGGAGGCACAGTATGTCCACCTATGCCTCCATGTTGGCCGGAAGTCTGATTGGGTTATTTTTATTAAAGAACCCATATCTCCCAAACCTCTTCTCCCAATAGGACAAGATGTGTTTACTAGGACCCCAGCTTCATTAATCCCATTGGGGAAAAAAAGCCATCTATATTAGACATTGTCAAAAAGCACATTTACATAAAATATTTTAAAAGTTAGAAAAGTTAGGTCACATTGTTGTATTGTGTTAAACATCCATTTGCATATTTATTAATATTAGTATATTGTTTACCAATGGTTATTATAATCTATCTCCATCATCTATGTTGTGTAGCACTGAAACGTCTATGAAAAATTGACAGGACTCTTTTTTTTTAAAGATTTTATTTATTTATTTTTAGAGAGAAGAGAAGGTGAGGGAGAAAGAGAGGGAGAAAAGCATCAATGTGTGGTTGCCTCTCACGTGGCCCCCATTAGGGACCTGGCCCGCAACCCAGGCATGTGCCCTGATGGGGAATTGAACTGGTGACCCTTCAGTTCACATCCCACACTAAATCTACTGAGCTATAACAGCCAGGGCAAAAAATTGACGGAACTCTTTTAATACTTGAGACTATTATTTAAAATGATTTAGGGAGCATGTTAAAAGTTATTTCTTCTCATTGCTACAATTTCCATTCTAATTTTTCCCTAAGGTTTTTTGTATCATGAAATACTAGGTTTCTACAATTGCAAGTATAAATGAATTTCAAGTCAAATAATAGTGATAAGGGAAATCTAAAATTTTGATCAATTGTATTGTAATTGAATCTTATCTAATATCAAATTTTATTGCCTAAGGAAAATGGTATAATTTTAATGCATTCCATTGTTTTTATAAAGATTTTTAATTCTTGCCCTGGCTGGTATAGCTCAGTGGATTGAGTGTGGGCTTGTGAACCAAAGGCTCACGGTTCAATTCCCAGTCAGGGCACATGCCTGGGTTGCAGGCCAGTTCCCAGCATGAGAGGCAACCACACATTGATATTTCTCTCCCTCTCTCCTTCCCCTCTAAAGATAAAATAAATAAAATTAAAAAAAGATTTTTAATTCTTTATTTTTGCAAACATTCAACATTTCCTCTCAGTTTTGCATAAACCCTAAATCATAGGTTTCTATATGAAAACCACTAGTGTTAAAGATAATCTGCCTTGTAAGTAGTTCAAACAGGGATGCTAAACTTATTCCAAAAGTGGCTTTAATATTTTCTGAAAAGAAGTTTATTGCACTAAGTTATATCTTTTTTCTTTTAAGGTGAGGGATTAAGTGTTTTGTTTTTTAAGTACAGCTATTTACTCTCTAATAGAAATAGGTACCCACATTCTGCGTCACTATGATCATCGCCCCTTCACATCACCTCATCTCCACCCCCAACCAAATATCCAAATGAATTAACAAGTAAATTAATATTAAAAACTCATTGTAAAAATATTTTCATAATGTCATGCCATGGATAACATTTTAGCTGATGACTGACACCTAGTGAGGCTTCTATGGCTTCTTTGCCCAAGATATTGGCCCTACTGAGCAGTGAAGATGCTAGAGGTTAACCCCATTATCTCTTTAATAAAATGGGCTGTTCCCCCATCAATTATCATTTAAAATATAAGTATATTACTTCAGTGAAAAACTAAGTCACAATTAACACCAAATCTATTATCAAATTGTGCTTTTTCAACTATGGTTTTTAGAAATATGTTTACTGATTTTAGAGAGAGAGGAAGGGAGAGAAAGGGAGAAACATTGATTGGTTGCCTCCCACATACATCCCAAACCAGGGGTGGGACCCACAAAGCAGGTATGTGCCCTGACTGGGAATTGAACCTCCAACCCTTTGGTGCACAGGGTGATGCTCCAACCGAGTGACACTGGCCAGAGCATCAACTATTGTTTTAAAAGCATGTATTAGGGTCACATATTAAAACTACCCAGAGTAGTATACCATCTAGAAAAAAAGAGGACCAATGTGTGACTAGTAAAGAAGTAGAAAGAGGAAAATGAGGGCAAATCTACATTTAACACAGCCCTGGAAAGGTAACAGCTAAGAATTTAACCCAATAATTGATTCTAGAACATAGAGAGAACAGAGCACATGTAGGGGGCTGAAGGTAAAGGAGGTGAACAGCAATCAGTAATTCAATTAGTCAATAAAATATTTATCAAGAGTCTATCAATACAACATACTTGGTTTGTATATCTGTAAAATTTGAACAAATATGGGACTGTGTTCACCAAGAGTTTACAATATAGCCTTATGTTAGCTACACACGTGAGACAAATTTGTGTGTTTCTTTTGATATATTCAATAATAAAAGTTTTCAGATGGAATTCAAGGGAGATTTGCCCCTGCTGAATCAATTTCTCATTTTTTAGAGCGATGCTCCAGTGTCCTGGAAATGCACTGCTTAGTCACTTAAAAAATTAAACAGGAAAGTACCAAAAAATTCATGAACCACTGAACTTGAACAACGATTTTGCTATTAACATTTTTCTTATATTATGTAAAAAATTTTTGCAATTGTAGAATTGTTTTACCAAAATGCAATTTTACATTTTGCCATTAGTTCCCACAATGAAAACAAGAACCTAATGATTAAAATTGTCTAATGTATTTATTTTAGAGCTTTTAAAATATTCTTTACTGAAGCTACAATACATTCCTTTTATGAGGATTCATAAGAGAAATGTTTTTAGTTTTATCCAGAATAAATTGTTTGCTTTTATTTTATTAACACTATGACACATGATATTGCTTTTGTTCACTTCTTTGCTCTTACCTTAGGAGGTAACTCGGAAACAAATTTTCTTCATACCTGTTGTCGCACAGGACGGCATGGTAAGCATTTTTGTGCGTTCACCTTGTCCACAGCTTTGTTTCTTATGTGTAGTCATTTTTGTCACAATGCTTTTGTCTCTTGTTTTTTTTATTTTGATACATATTTTTGTCCTAATATAAGTATTTTTATCCTGACAAGTAAGCATACATATACTATGTATATGTAATGTGTATAATTATTAATGTTAGAGAAAAACAATAAAATTATTATTCAAGATCTGTGGCTTGTGTATTTGCTAGTAATTATCAGTTTAGCCTAGCATGACTAAACACTGTGTGCAGTATGTGTGTGAATATATACACACAGATAGGCATGTATATAGACATACGTACACAAATCCATGTACATATACACAATAGATGATGATAGATAATAAATATTTTATAATTATGTATAAATGTTTGTAGTCACTTCATAAGTGGTTGAGAACAAGACAAGTAGTTCTAAATTTCTTTTTAAACTTCCTTACAAGGAACACCTTAGTGCACGAATGATTACCAGGTAAAATGTAAGAATGTAAAGGAGCTTCTCATTGGTTCAGCCATATGGATGTTCATTGGCAAAGGTGCACATGTTCAAAACTGTAATGCTAAAGGAGCCTTCCTTGTCACAGTGGAGGATGAAGATGGGACTTTCTTGACACTGTTTATCATGGAAGACAGAAGTAGTTTTATCCACAGATTTCACTAAATTTCTTAACACATTTCATAGTAATATTCCATTAAATGTAATAGTAACTGCCATCATGCAGCAAGATTCATTTTTAGGAAGTTAACTTCCACACACAAATGTCGTATTTGTTGTAATTTTTATCCTTACTATTATCTGAAGAAAATATCTGAAAAAATAAGCCATCCCCTGGAAAATAAGATTTGGTATTTAAATTGGTTTGACTTTTTCTTTACCTATTGACATATTTATGATAGAAAACTTAAAAAATACCCAAATATATAAAATACTTCATTTTTTAAAAATGCTTTTTATGCATATAAATTGTATCCATTAGGATAAGCAAGGCAGTTCCAGGCAAGAAGGAACCCTTAATCTCAACAGTTGCAACCAACGGAAGTTTGTACCTTACACTTCACATTCAATACAGGTCGGCTGGGAGCTCTGTTCTTTATGATTACTAAGGACTCAGGTTGCCTGAGGTTCTGTCTAGATCTGCATCATGCTATACAGAAGCCATGGGCCATAGAGTTATCAAACACCTGAAGTGTGACTAGTTTGAAATGCTTATCAGACACTGATGACCTAACATCAGAAATATATATAAATATATCAATAATATGATATCACTATCATATTGTACATGTTGAAATAATATTTCAAATACATTAGTTAAATAAAATACATTATTTAAAGTAATGTCATCTTGTTCCTTTTATAATTTGGCTACTGGAAGATTTTACATCACATGTGTGACTCACATTGCGTGTCATTCGGGTAGTGCCTGTGGAGACTGCTCCCACGTTGCCAGAGCAGGAAGAGGAGAATGTAGTATATCATGCACCAGTTGTTAAAGTTTCTATCTGGAAACAACAGTCATCTTTTCCACTAACTGCATTGACCAACAGATCTCATAAGTCAGGCATAATTTCAAGGAGCTGGAGGAATAGAGAAATACAGACCTATCATGTGCCTAGTAGGAGAATAACTTGAGCATGACCACACTTTATACCTTCATAACTGCAAACTAAACCTTAATCTGTTCATACAGCATTGTAAGCATATTATCGAAAACTTATTTTTAATTCCATTTTCATTGCTTCAATGCTCACACAATATTCCCACCCTTGACTGCCTAGCTTTCACTCATACAGGACTAGTGCACTAGAGTGCTTCCTCTATCCATATTATGAAGAACAGCATATAGATGGTCCTTACAAGGGGAAGAGACGCAAGCAAAGGAAGTTTGTTAATATTATTGAAAATGAGAGGGAAAGTGAGAGACACGGAGAAAGAGAAGGAAAGAGAAAGTGTTAGGATTTATTAAGGACGGAAGACAAATTTTAGGGGAGGGTTACTGATCGAAAGTGTTCTTGAGAAGAGGAGGACACACCCTAAGAGTTGTGATGAGCAGAAGTTTTCTATCACATTATATTGGTAACATAATTTTCTCCTCTGATGCTTGTAGGAATTTTAAATTGTTCTTTTTTCATGATCATATTCACATTTTGTTTTTCTCCTTTGCATTGAATTTATTGGAGTGACACTGGCTAACAAAATCATACAGGTTTCAGGTGCACAATTCTACCACACGTCATCTGCACCCTGCGTTGTGTGCTCACCACCTCAGGTCAAATCTCCGTCCATCAGCACTTATCCCTACACCCTCCTCCTCCTCCCTCTACCCCCAACCCCTTGACAATCACCACACTGTTGTCCATGACCATGAGTTTTGTAGCTGTTTTTTTAATTCATGAGTGTGTCATAGGGTAAATTTATTTTCATTTATTTTGCCTCACATGTGGTAAAACCCCCCAATCTCTTCCTTCAGCTCTATATTTCTTTTCTAATTGCTAATGTTTCTTCTTTAGGAAAGCCTAAAATTTAATCAATAAAGTAAAGTATACATACTTTACAAATTAAAGTATACTTATATTTATGTATATAAAGCATACACTTATAAAGTACATATGTACTATATACTTTAGAGAGGGGGGAAGGGAGAGAGAGAGAGAGAAACATCAGTTTGTTGATCCACCCATTTCCGCATTCACTGGTCTGGGATGGAACCCGCAGCCCTGGTGCAGTGGGATGATGCTCTAACCAAGTGAGCTACCTGGGCAGGGCCTCTCTGTCCTTTATATTTATGTCGTATCTATGTTTCTTTATGTGTATATGTATATTCACACATACACATACATATGCAGTCATACAAAACCGTATGTTATATCCATGCCTTATTTTTTCTCCCCATTTAAATGGAAATGCTGTAATTCATTTGCTATATCCTGAATTTAGTCCTCTACAATCCCAATTTTACTTTCTATTGTTCGGAATATTGATTTTAATTATTCAATCATTCTTTTGGTTTCCTAATAGCATTTAAAATTTTTATATCCATTTGACTTTTTATTCCAAACTCTTACCTCCAAATTACTTTTTGTGCTTTTGTGCAGAGCAGCGCTGTCTGTTCCGTCCCATACAGAAGCTGCGAACCATATGTGACTAGTGAAACTGAAAGGTGACTAGTGAGACCAAAGAAATTAATATTTATTTTTCTTTAATTTCAATTTAAATGACCACATAGAGATAGCATAAATATAGAACACATGCTTCCTCAAACATTAGTAATGTTGAAAATACTTTTCTTTGGGCTCCTTTAGCAAGTTCTTCTCAGAGTTGTTTCCTTACATTGCTTGTTCTGGATGATACTCTCATCATCTCTATTTCATTGTAGCCTCCATTTTGAGTATTTCTTTTTTTTAAGATTTATTTATTTATTTTTAGAGAGGGGAAGGGAGGGAGATAGAGACAGAGAGAAACCTTATTGTGTGGTTGCTTCTCAAGCGCCCCCTACTGGGGACTTGGCCTGCAGTGCAGGCATGTGCCCTGACTGGGGATCAAACCGCAATCCTTTGGTTCGCAGGCCCATGCTCAATCCACTGAGCTACACCAGCCAGGGCTGAGTATTTCTATTTAACCATCTTAGGAAGAGAAAAAGGTTCCCAGATTTGTTATTTGCTAGGAAACAAGTACATGATTTTCTTTTGCTTTGTTTACTCTCCTGTTATGAGTATAGATTCCTCTCAGATTACAGTGATACGTAAAACTGGGTATAATGGATCCCAAACTTAGTCCAGTTTCCAACGTCTAAATCATGCACTCATTTAGCATGTTCAAATGAACTATGTTAGTGTTCAGACTCAATAAAGTGCAAGATGATCCATAATTCCTAACATAAGTAGATTCTGCAGGTTTGTGCTCTTCTCTGGCGTAACCAGGAAGTCAGAATTTGACCTCCTGGAGCGCGATGTGCCGTTCAGGTTTACTTCTCCATCTCCATCTCCCCACCATCTGCTTGGCTAGTTTTGGTGTCCTAATGGCTTCTAAGTTCTTTGGACATGACCCTAGTAGTGATTCTTGCCTTCTGATACAACAAGTTGTCTAAAGTTCACGTTGGGCATTTCCTCGGAATCACTAGTTCTAGAACGAGCTCTGGTTTATTTTAAGGGTAAATGGTATTTGCAATGCTCATTGCTATTGCACTGGCGTTTCCTTGGCCTTTTCAGTGGGCAGGACTGGAAGTAATTACTTACTTGCTTTATTTCATATTATATACACCGTAGCCATCACAACAGCAATACTACCATCAACAATACAACTATATTAAAATATTCAGTTTTGGAGGGATGTTCTTTTTGACCTTAAGATGTTTGACTAGGACTGAATAGTCACATTACTATATTTTAGGGTCACTTGGAACAGCTGCTATCTGTGAGGTGATGCTACTACTGGGTACAAATCTAGGTCTATGTAACTCATTTTATTTTCTATTTTTAGATATTTTTTTATTTTATCATATAATTATATGAAACAGCATTTTGAGAAAAAATAAAAATCTGTAAGAATATATCAACATCATTCAACAAGTGAATAAATAAATAAGAAAAGAAAGTCCTTTCTTACAGTAGTATGTCATTTAATATGTAGAAATAACAATGAAATCAGAACGTTGCTATCTGACACCATCACAGTAATCATTAACTCGTACATAAAATATTAATGGATACTAAAAGTAATGGGTGAAAGTGAGGTCAGAAATAAGATTTTTGCATAGTCTCAAAGTATCTTCCCCCCTAAAAACAACATAATTACAGGGCAGAATAGAAGTAGCTTTACAGTTGTAAAACCTATCAGATACACCACCTTAATCAAGTGATCAAAATTAAAACCACCAGAAACAACAATCAGCATTGTGTACCACCTGGTGAAGATGCAGTTCTGTGACATTATAGCAAGATTACAAAATCTGCACCAAATCATGAGGAAATATTAGACAAAGCCAAGCTGAGAGATAACAAAGAGAACAACTGACATGTGATCTTAGAAAATATGTCAAGGTCATGAAAATAAGGGAAAGTGAGAAATTGTTCTTTAAGAGAAAGACTAAAAGGACATAGCAACTAGGTGTCGCATAAGACAGATTGAATTCTTTTGTTACAATGAATCTGATTGAAACAATTCGAGGAAGTTGAATTGGGACAAAGAGTATGTGTATTCTTTGTATTACCTTTACAACATTCTTGTAGTTTAAAATTGTTGGGTGTTTTTGTCTTTTTTATTATACATCCCAAAGTCAATTCTACACAGCTTTACTTTCTTTTAACTTTTTCTTTGATTTCATAAGCATTTTTGGTGAAAATTTGAGAGAATGTTAGCTAAGAAGCCATTTTAAGCCAGACACTGAGTTTACATGTCTTCTTTCAGGAATTTGTCTTTTGCACCAAGAAAGGTATATCTTTATTTTGCAAACTGCATTTCAAATGATTTTTTATAAAATAGAAATCTGTGGCAAAATATTATTAGTAAATATGAAAATCATACTTTAGCTATTACTCATAAGACATAAAGAAAATTTAAAACAATATTGCAAAAGCCCCTATTACTTAAATTAGGGTGAAGTATTTACAGTTTGAGAATTAAAAGGAGGCAGAATTAAGACTTTTTCATCCATTGACTGACTTGATGAGTTTCTGGCAACACCTTTTATTTTGAATGATTTGAGCTACTCAGATGCCTCCATAGTCTTATTTCCATGCAGATGAACATAATTTGAAGCAGTGATATTCCCCAGTAACTCAGTTAAGTGACTCTCCCACATTATAGGATTGATGTCATCAATATTAATTCATCCATTTACCTGCCTTCAAGGATTTTACATCATAGGATTCCTTCTTTTCTCTAAGAGCTTGTTCTATTGCTCTACCCTTCTTAAAATGATAAGGTTTTCGATTCAAAACTAGAAGAAATAATTTTTCTGCCTAGAATTTTAAGTTGATTGATACCTTATTTTAAGATGAACAATCACAACCCCTAAGATCTACCTTTACTTTTTCATTGACACTTGTATCACTCCTTTCCATTGTCTTTGAGTTAATGTATTTTTCTCATCTTTTCATCATAAAAATGTTCATTAATTTATATTTGTTTCCTTCTAATTGCTTTTCTAGATTTAATTAATTTATTTATGGTTTAATATAATATTCAAAAAATCAAAGACACATCCAGGAAAGTAACATAATAATTTAAACATTCATGTTGAACTATATCCCCAAACTCTTGGCAGGATTTATTATATGAGCTTATGCTTCCTTAGCTAGAGACCTTCAGGTAAAGTAATTGGTCTTTACCAATTACTTTCATTATTACTTTCAATAAAGTAATTTCATTTTACCAGATTTGAAATACAGAATTTCCAGCTTATAGATTTGCTTATATCAAACCAATTTCAATTATAGAACATGATATTAAAAATCATAAATGTTTAAAATTGGAAGTAATTCTTTTAATACTTAGGCACCAACCCCAAAATTTATTATTGCAATAAAATTGTACATTTGGAAGAAACATAGACAGGAGTTGAATTCAAATCTCTGAGTCAGGTCCTAGGTCTATAATTTAGTTAAATGACCTTAGGAGGAACAATGTCTAACAGAAGTTCCTTCTATAAAATAGAGATAATGAAAAACTTTGTGCACAAATTTCTTTTTCTCAGAATATAGAGAGAGCATTTGACTGTGTCCAATCTCCATCCCCAAGATTTTAACTTGTAAAGAAGACTATTCCAACTGCTCAGATAGTGGGATACTTCCCTAAAGTCAGAACCTACTCTGGATGAATCCCCGAGAATGATACAGAATTATCTCTTCCATTGGGAATAATACCTCAAGTACTTGAAAAGAGCGTAGGAGTCTACCGAGCACCCACTGTGTGTGGGTCCCATTTGAGTCGCTGTAACCATGAAAGCAAGGTTTCCATTTGCGGTTAAATGAGCTGTCACCAGATAGAGCCCGAGCCCTTAGTGTTGACTGAATTGTGGCATCACATTTTGAAGAGAAACATTTCCCTTTGGGTGGGAAGAATGAAACTTTATGCAGAGCACTAGTAGGAAAGGCAACAGGATGGAACCAGTTCCACTAGAAGAGATGCTGGTGGGTTGGGTATAGCATCCACACAAAAGGGCACCTCTGACTTTTCCATCTTTGTTATATCAACACCCACAGAGGAGGAAAGTCAAAAATGCTGCAACAAACAAAAGGCAGGAGTCAGAACTCAAGCAAAGACCCGGAGTCAGCAGAAACTGCTTAAAGGTTGACAGCAGTAATTTTTATCAGATGGAATATTACAGTATGTTTGACCTCAATATACGAGATGGTGAAAATAACATATAAAATCCTCAGAATACTTAGATATTCACTATTTGTTAGGAAAAAGCTTTGCTTGTGACCCTGAGGTGTCGTGGCCCAACTCCTAAAATTAACAAATAAGAGAGAAAAGAAGAGAGAATAGAATTATTCATTAGGTGCTCATACTTCCATTGTGAAATGCAGCACATGTTTATCCTAGCACTCTATGTCATTATCCTGAGTTGCAAGTTTGGGGTGAGGAAAATGTTAAGTCTCATGGAAACTGAGCTTTCCAACACATTAGTAGAATAATCTATCAACAAACTAAATATTTTCAGAACTGCATAGCCCTCTTTTAATTCTGCTATACATAATTCTTTTAATCAGGCTGTGAGCACCAAATATATGGAAACTATTTGACACTATAATCATTGTTCCTAAGACTCTGTTGAAACATTTACAATATACTTGATATTCTTCTTATACCTTTGTAAACTGTATTATTTTAATCTTAAAACTAATATAAATATATTTATATATAATAATTGTTTTAAATACAATATTTGTTTTGTTCAGTACATTTAATAAATATAAGATTACTTTGTGGTTTTGTAAGAATTTTACAAATATTAACATATTTAATCCTTTTAACAATGCTATAGTATAGAGACTGCTATTACCCTACTTTTCCAACAGAGGAAGATTAATTAACTTGCCCAGTGTCAGTTGCTAATACATGACAAAACCTTTCAGTATTAGAGACCATGCTTCTCACAGTCTATGCTGAAAAAAAATTATAATCCCCATATTACCTATAAAGAAAAGGAGGGCCAAAATATTTAAACTGTCCAAAATAGTCACGGAACATTACTGTAGAACAGGACTCAATGGTTTTTTGAAAGAACAGGATGTTCAATTATACTTGCAGAACTTGAAGAATGATCCTGGAAACCATAGGAAACCACAGGTACTTTCAGGGAGTTGGAGAGATCAACACCATTTTCCTCTTACGATTAAGACATTATTTGCCTTTTTTTGTTGTTGTCCTTCTCTCATAAAGGTACAGTTAAATTTTTCAGAGGCTGCATGACATTCCAAGAGCTTAAATGCAGGAGATATGAGAATCCAGACATCTTCTATCAAATCAGACATTAAAATATTCACAAAAATGTACAATACAATGTCACTCTTTTCACTAATATTTTGTTTGTTTTGGAAAATACAGGGTCCAGCACAAAAAACACCCTTTTTTATTAAAATATCTTTTATTACAAAATCATAAGCATATAATTCTGTAAAATAACAATATCACTCTCAAGCACACCATATGACACTTTAGGTGAAATGTTCAAATTGCCGTCCATTTTATTCAAGACATTCATGTACCCTACCAACAACCACACTCAAGCAAGCCTTCCTTCTGCCAGACCCTGTATAATTTCATAACCATATGTTATTTATGTTAATATATAGTAGTTTTATTATTTTTAAATGAATTTAGCATACATGTTTTTAAAATGTCTTAGTTGTAATTTCCTATATCGTAAATATCAAGCAGGAAACATAACCCATATGAGCAAAAGTTCATTGAGGTCCTCAATAATTTTCAGGAGTATAAAAGTCTTCTAAAATCACTGCTCTTTAGAGGCACTTTATTATATGTGACCTTGCCCAATAATGCAGTGAGATGAACCTGAATCTGGAGTATCCAAGTCATTGTCTATCTGTTTTTCCCAGATACGTCATGGCTTTTGTATCCTTAGCTTCCCTACCTGTTCAAGAGGCCCAAGGACCTAATAATATCCATGAATTTTCTACTTAATGTTCAAGCCTTATATTCTAAAGCATTAAAAATGGCTAACTTTTAAGAGTTTTATCTTTGTCATGGCACTTGACTACCTACTGCATAATAAAGTACTTTTGCCTTTTTAAAAATGTAACATTAGGTAGAGATTGATAGTCTGACTTATGTTCTTTGCATTTTCAGTTCCCAGTATTTCTATTTCTGGGTTTGTTTTCTCTTTTGAACTGAGTTAGAGAATATGGGAAGAACAAGGTTTGAAAAAAAAAAAAAAAAGGATGAATTCAGTGTGAGGCATGTAGAGGGGCAGGTGCCTGGGGACATTTATACAGAGATACCCTTAACGCAGCTAGGGAAATAGGGCTGAACCTCAGAGACACCCATTTGACAACCATAGATTTGGACGTAATCAACATACAGAGGGGAATTTAAGCCATGAGAATAAATGACTTAAGAAGAGAGCACACAAAGACTGAAGGGGGTGCGGAACAGGAATGGAGTTGTAGGAATGCCATGAGATGGAACAGGCAGAAAAAGAGGAATCTTGGAAGGAAAGAAAAGCTGGTCATAGAGAACTAGGAGAAGATGGTACCAGGACTTGCAGGTACTATAGTATTTCAAGGAGAAAATTAACTCAAAGTCAAATGCAAAAAAGAAGTCCAATATATGCCTGAGGGTCACAATGGCCTGTGAGAGCAATTCCAGTGTATCTGTAGAATAAGGCACAAGGCCAGACTGCAGTGGGTTGAACAGAAAATGGGAAGTGAGGAAATCAAGAGTATAAACTAGATCAGGGAACAGTAGGGACGAGAGAGCCTTGATTCCTTTTTTAAAAAACTCACATATTTTTCATAAAAAAAAAACATTAATTGCAGAACTCAAATATTCTATTTAACACTTAACCAGGCACAAACTTTTAACAAATTCCTTCCAAATGAGTTCCACTTACTAACCACTTTTCAACTTCTAATTTTAGAAATGCTCACAATGAATGACACTAACTGCATTACTAAGCACCCAAGTGATCAAGTGATTCTCATTTTTCTCTGTAGTCCAAGTCCCCATATGAAGGGCCCATGCCACTTGAATAGTTTACTGCCTTTTCTACATCCCCTAGAACATGGATTTCATGCCAAATAGCAAAATGAGAAGTGATAAATTAATTTCAACTTCTAAATTCAAATACCAATGAATGTTTTATTTACCTATCAATTTTTAAGCCTAAGGAAATCTTCCCCTCAAGATCTAGTAACTGTTTTTGGCATTACTAGCCCTTGAATAAAGAATACCTTACATATAATAAAGGTCCACACTGTAATAGTAACTTAACCATTTCTTATTTATCTCGAAGATTCATTTATAGCCTGTGCTATGTTTCATCTGGCCCTAAGTTTCCATTAAACCCTTCAAAATTACCAGACATGTCAATATTTCTCTATATCTGAGTTATGATTTGAAATGGTAACAGGAGGCTGGCTGGGTGCATGTGTCTCTTCTCATGGATGCACAAACCTGCTGCTCAACATGGAAAAACCTCCTCCGTGAAACCTAGAAACTGTCTGAGAGTCTCCTAGGCATCGAACAAACAAGAGAAGGCCCATACTGAAGCAGGTAGGAGAGGCTCGGCCACAGTCTCACCTTTAACTCCACGCCTGGCCAGGGGCAGCTCACAACACCAAGGGAACTCAAAACTCGGAGTTTCTCCCTAAGGAGCTAAGGGTTTGAGTGCCACACCAGTCACTCCACCTGAGAGATGAGCCCCCAAAGCATCTAGCTTTTGAAACCAACGGAGTCATGTTCATGAGCCCACAAACCTATAGTAATCCAGAAATGGCCCTTGGTTGTGCATGCTCTGACTCACCTGCTCCAGGGCTCAGTGGGAGGCCAAAGCACAGGTGCCCAGACTTCCTGTGAATGAATCTCATTTACTAATCTGACAGCCTCAGGCCTGAGATCGGGCACCTAATTGAGTACACAACCAGGGGCCTGCAGGCTGGAGCGTGTACCATCCGTGTGCTCTCCTTCTGCCTTGCTCTAGTCAAGGGCGCCATCTTTTTTTTTTTTTTTTCCAACTCTGGACTTTTTTTCCCTGCCCCCCACCCCCTTTTTTCTCCTGGGCACCATTTACACACACTGTCCTTCTGCCTGATTCCAGCCTACAGGTACCATTTTTGCATTGTTGCCAGAGAGCTGGGTGCGCTCTCTCTCTCTCTCCCCCTCCCTCCCTCTCTCTCGCTCTCTCTGTCTCTCCTAGTAGTTTCAATAGACACATTCTGCCTCCACCTCATTCCAGCCTTGGGTGCCGTCTTTTGCGTTCCCTGTGCCGAGCTCCAGAGTATCAGTAAAAAGTTTTCCTGGAGGGAAGCGTTTTCCTGTGTCTGGTGCTCTTCTTCTTTTTTTTTTTTTTTTTTTTTTTTTGCAGCTGCCATCCCAGGGACACCTCCAGATCACCTGGCTTTGGCGGCCAGCGAGGCTTAGGTTTATTATCCTCCAGCAGGACTGTATATAGAGGGTGGAGCAAAAGTGGGTTTACAGTTGTTCCTATGGAAAAATAATAGAGTATTTCACATACTCACAACTGTAAAGTTACTTTGGCCCCACCCTGTATATTTGCATACTTTAAAAGCTGATGCCTGAGGGTCTGGTTTGCAGTCAGCCTGAATCCAGGTGCTGACTGAGATTCCCCCACTTCAGGACACTGACAGGTCTGGACACACCCTGAGCTACTGGGAGCCACTAAAAATAAAGCAGGCTGCCCTGACAATCACAACGGTTAGAGAGACAACAAGAGCTAGGGCAGGGTTGAATGATAAGGTTCATCTCCTACATGCAGCCACTCGTTCAAGACTGGAAGGGATGGCTGTTTCATCCAATGTGTAGAAACCAACACAGAGTCAAGCAAAGGAATATGTTCAAGCAAGTGAATATGTTCCCAACAAAAGAATTAAATAACATCTCGAGAAAAAACCTTGTGAAGCGGAAATGAGTAATTGACTTTCATGTCAATTTCCTTAACCTTACCCTCATAGGCTGAGGGTCTTTAATGACCTGAATACTTAAACATAAAATTTCTGCATCAAAGTTCTTTTTTTTTTTTAATTCTCTAAGAATACAATACCTTGTGCCTTCTCCACACACTTTGTCATCCTCCAAAGAATGAACTATCAAACAAATCTTCCCTTCCTCTGTGGATTTCAACAGGCTCTGTAGGTATAAAAGTATAAGGTAATAATCCACCAAGGATTAAAGTGATCACACCTTCTTTAGTTGGGTCTCAGCTACAGTGACTGTAAAGTGCATTGTCCAAACTGGGAGACTCAGGAGAGTGAAAAGGGGTGCTCTGCACAACTACACAAAGTGGTAGGCATAGGCTAGGACAGTGTCGGGGAAACCGGCGTGTGTGGTCACAACTTTGTAGCTATCGTATACCAAGAAAAAATAAATACTGAAGGAACTACAGCCATTATGGGTAAGGAATGAAGGCCGTGAAGGTTTGTGTCTTGCTTTTATAGCAACTATGATTATAAATCTGCGATGTTATAATCCCTTTTCCCACCTTGATGTGGCACCATCACTCCAGAGTAATGCTGGCAGTGTCTGAAATGGTTGACTTCAGTTGTAAACCACTGAACTGGACCAATTCTTTAAACTGCATTCCAACTTTCTCTTTCTGACTTCATTATATATTTTTTCCTATTCTTGGCCTTGCCTCATTTCATGGACTTGGTGTACATAGCACCTTCTTTTTTTTTTCCTCCCCAAACCTGGTTTTCTTTCAACTATGATTTGAATTTTCACCCAGACTAAACTGGGTTCATTACCAACATGAGACAACAGAAAATGCTAAAATTAATTTCCCAAATTTTCCATTACTCTCTTATCATAGAAAAAGGTAGGGGAACCATGAATTAATTTATTCCTAATGACCTGAATGCAATAATTCCAAGTGAAAAAATAATTAGTCTTCTATCTATGAGCAATGTGACCAAAACAGGTATAATGTTAAATATTAATATATTATTGCCACTTCCAATTTTAATTATTTCAACAGAAAACAGATGCAAACAGATTAGTTTATGAGCAGTCATCAAACCTATGGAGTTGGTCACTAGTTTAGAAAACAAGTCATTAAAATTTCTTCCATTATTATCTAAAGATCTCTGTAAATGAATGTGTCATTTGCAGTCTGGAAGAGCTGCATGGCAATGCTGGGTGGCATCCAAGTGTATTTTAAATCAGTTTTGGAGTTTTCACACAAAGAACTTATTTATGACTACTTTTAACTTTTTGCTTGTACCAATGGAAATGAAAAGAAGGTTATTGTGTTTCTTTGTTCTAATGCATCTGGGAGACATCCTATAAATTAAGAGGATAAGTGGGAAGAACCACCATTGACTTTGGGCAATTCAGAGGGGGTTTCCAAGAGCCCGTTAATTTTGTGTTACAGGAGTTTAGGCGCCAGCTTGGAAATAATAAATTAACCATGCTAAAGTAAAGAAAAAATTCTTTGCTTTTCATAATGAGGAAAAGTCCAAATAATATCCATCTCTTTATTAATTCCCAACCTAGTGACTGCTTAGCCCCTTTTTATTCCTTAACAGTTTATAGGTTATAATACTTCCACTCCAAAGTGGGAATAAACTGCAATTAAGGACATTTGGGAATCCTAAAAGACACTCTGAAGCTGGAATTATTCCAGTTCCCATCATGATAACTGTCTCTCAAGTCAGAGAGAGAAGAATAACATACATTTTCAGTGTAAAATGCCTACTGTGCAGATAGATCCAACCAACCGCTTGCAGGACTACTATTCCTCTGGGATGGATTCAATGTAGACGATCAAGGGAGGGTGAGCAGGGTGAGCGATCTTAGCTGGTAAGGTGTTGGGAAAGCATGCTGGAGCTTCATCTAACGTAAACAAGGTCTTCTCCCAAAATCAGTAACTGCTCAAACATCATTCATTTTATTCCCCCCAAGTATATTTATTTTTAAAATCCATAGTTTACATGAATGTTCCATTGAGGAAGTTGATCCATGGGCCTTTAAGATGTCCTACTTGAAACCTGAATTATATCCTATAAGAAGAACAAGCATTTCATACCATTTATACTAAATATGTTAAACATAAATAGGCTTAAAACCTTATTTCTGAATCTGAAAAAGACAGTTACACTTATCAAAAGGGGAATATATTTTGGTATTGCTTATTGAAATTTTAGCATATAATTTCTTCCTTTAAGATAGAAAAGACTCAAAATTACCACATGAGCTTTTTCCTTCCAGAAACAAAGCACATGAACAAATCAAGTATACAAGGAGTTCTCCTGGAATGTGTTCAGCTCTACACCCCCTAGTGAGACAGATCGAAAGAATGAAAAACCTTTGGGAAGAAGATGGGAGATTCACGCTGATGAAGCAATAATATGAATTGCAAAATAAAAGTGCCGGTGTTGAACTCCCTGGGGATCTCAATCAATATCCAAACTTATATAATCTCTGTATATTATTAAAACTATGTATTCTCACACAACGAAGTCAAATATAAATTGTGCTATTTTTCAGCTGTATGTGTTTGCATGTGTGTGTACATAACACACATACCCATTCTTAGAAAAAGAGCTATTGTAACATGTGAAATGCTAGGAGAGTTCTCTGGTATCTCCCAAGAAAGCTAGTCAAAAGGATAATGAGAGAAGAACAAAACCTAACTTAAGCCACTTTGCTAGGGCAAAAGCAAATGAAAATTCTTATGGCCATCTGTTTGAAATCCAAAGAGAATGCCAAACCTGTATTATGCCTTTAAATGTACCTTGGGGCCAAGTCTTCTAATGCCTGAGTGCCTTGTAATGAAAACTGGCATCTAATTTGGTTACAGCACAATTTCAAATCCGTTACGTTTCAGTGGTCAAAACTCAGATTGCACTCTGGACACAATGAAACCTATGCTCCGAAACTGCATACTTTTTGACAAAATGTCAATAAAAGCAACCAGAAATAAAAACTATCCCAATTCCCAAGCACCCCATTTGCCTCTATATATTCTGACTTCCTCCTGCTAAAACGATTGAATTATTCCACTTCCTGTCTCAGCCCACCCATTCTGTGCATCAGCCCTCAGTCTCTTCTTTGCAAAGATTTTTGCTTGTTGCAATTATTCTCTCTTTTTCCTGAATCAATACTATCTTGCTTTTCACTGTTCATTCTCGTTATACAAACATGTTATAACCTTTCCTAACAAAAATTCACTCCCTAGTGAATTTTCCTCTCTACTGGCCATTTTCTTTGCTTGTTCTTCTATAGAATCTTTCCCACAAATAACTGCCCTTTTTACTTTCTCATGCTTCTCACCTTCCATCGTCCCCTTGACTTCATTCAATCAGCTTTCTTTCCCTCTGTACCCCCAATCCACCCTGGTGGATGTCTCCTCATCTTACCAGTGACATTTGAGACAGTTGATCACAACATCCTTCTTAAAATACTTCCCTTATGTGACTTTCTTAACGCCACATTTTCCTGGTCTTTCTTCCACTCAACTGACCACTACATTCCTCATCTTCGATTAAACTTCTTCATTTATCTGATCTCTAAATAGCAGAATAATCCAGAACTCTGTTTTCTTATAACCTCTGTGTCTGCACTCACTTTCTAGGTAACCTCATCCAGACCCATGACTTTAAATAGCATCTCTACATCAGTGATTATGAAATGTGTATCCTGTTCCAGTGTCTCATTGTAAGCCATGGAGTCATATAGTCAGTGACTTTTTTGACAGTCTGTATTTTCTATCTACCCTCCAACTTTGCCCCTCTCCTAATATCCTCCAATTCATTAAGCAAAGCTACAATTCAAAAAACAGTTCAGGAAAATAAAAGAGTAATCTTTGACATTTCTCTTTCCAGTAGAGCTCTGCCTAATCCATCAGCAATTATCGCTGGTTCCACCTTTAGATATATCCAAATCCACCACTTACTACCACTCTGTCTTATTCTCTAGTCTAAGTCATCACATCTACTCACCACACAAGTTACCAGTCTCAGTGAGTCCCTATTGGGTCTTTACTCTTCCTATTGTTTTCCATTTCAAAAATATTTTTTCTTTTAAATGCATCAGGTCATATTGCATCTCTGCTTAAAATACTCTGATGTCTTCCTACTAGAATTAGAACACAACCCAAAGCGCTTGCCATTGCAAGGAAGCTCTCCATGATCTGACCTCTGTCCATCCCTTTGACCTCACCCCTTACACCTTTTCTAGTCTGTTCTTCTCTGCCCACATCAGTCTTGTTCCTTTTCCAGCACTCTCATGAGCAAGCACTAGCCCTTGCCTGTCTCTCTGCCTCAATACTTACCCCCCACTTGTTCACATGGCTCACTTCTCTTAGGTATCTGCTCAATCCCACCTTTTCAGAGAGCCTTCTCTGACCAAGTGGTAAGAAAACCCTGAGTTTTCAATTCTTTATATGTGATACCTTGTTTAAATCATATAACCTTTCTGGGATTCAGTTTCCTCATTATATTAGTTATCTCCTACTGCAAAACAAATGTTATAGACTAAATGTTTGCACCTCCCCAAAATTCATATATTGATTTTTTAATGCCCAACGTGATGGTATGACAAGGTGAGGTCTTTGGAATTAATTGGTGTCCTTGTAAAAGAGGCCCAGAAATACCCATTGCTGTCTATGAACATCAACAGTGGGTTCTCAGGAGACACAAAGTCTTCTAACACCCAGAGCTTAGACCTCCCAGCCTCCAAAACTGGGAAATAAATTTTGTTGTTGATAACTTACCCAGTTGGTGGTATTAAAATGAACAAAACAACAAATTACTCTATAATGTAGCAGCTTTCAAAATGAATATTTATTATCTATTTTTTGTAATTCAGGAATCCCAGTGCAGCTTAGCTGGGTGCCTCTGGCTGAAGGTGTCTCACAAGGCTATAATCAAAGTGCAAACCCGGGCATAATCATATCAAGGCTCTGCTGGGTGCACTTCTACACCGCCTACAGGGCTGCTGGCAGGCCCCGGGTCCTCACTGACAGCCGAAGGCAGTATTCCTTCCCACATGGACCTCTCGACAGGGCAGCTTGCAATGTGGTAGCTGGCTTCCTTCAGTGCAAGCCCATGAGAGAAGACGAAAGAGCATGCAAAATGACAGGAGAGTCTCCCTGTGACCTAACCTTGAAAGTGACATCTCATCACTTTTGCCATATCCTCTTTTGCAGAAATGAGTCACTAGGTCCTGCCTACACTGAAGTAAGTCAAGAGGGAAGAGCGGAGGCCATCCTGACAGCTGCGTACCACAGGGGCAGTGTGGAGGCGGTACTGCCCGACACACAGGGTGGTTGTTTATAAAAGCAAAACAAAACTACATTCTTATCGACTTATTTGCATATAGCCTAATTCACGTGTTTGTTGTAAACCACAGAACTAATATATAGAAGATCAACCGAATAGCTCTCTTGCAGAGGAAAGAGGTTTAAAGGGAATTTCCCAGGCCACAGAAATTATAGTTAGAATTTTTAGCAGAGTTCCAAAGATAAAATGCCATTTTGTGGCTTACCCACTTATTTATGCTTTTATTTCTTTATCCCTAAGTGATGCCAAGTAGTGTTTTTTAATGCATCTTCCAACAAAATTGTAGATGCCAAGTATAATTACTCTAAATATTTAGAATCCTCATAGGAAAATACATTTATTTTCAGTATTAAAAAATAACAAACTTAGCCACAGATTTTAACTCACAAAGTTAAAATAATTATAAGCTTTAGAACACATATGAGGTCTGAAATACTTGCTTAAAAATTAGACTAACTTTAGAAAATTTAACTATCTTATACTTTCACATAGAGAAGTAGATGTTATTTTAAAAGAATGGCTATTTCATTCCATAGAAATATTAAATAACCCAGACATTCTATAAATAGAGGCAGAGTTATTTTCTAAAAATGTCTATAAGACTGAAGGGCTCAGAACTTAAAAGGTCCACAGGATGATATTTAAGGATCATAAATAGGATACTTTTTGTTCAAAATCCACCACACTTTTCACTGTGGGACAAAACAATTCAATAAACATGTGGCGGCCTACAGGGTGCAAAATGTACTTGCAGAAAAATGATTAATGTAAAAAAAAAGACAAGAATGCTGCCCTACTAACTATAAACTCAAAACCTAGTCAAAAAAATAAAACTTAATTGCATACACGAGTAAATAAACAAAAGGCCAATGTTCGGTTAGGTCACCCCGCCCCTCAGGATCTCTCTTAGATTAGCTCGAACCCTCATTTCTCCCTCAGTGGGAAGATTAATTTCCTCTAATTTCTGAAAAGCCCCAGCTATGTCTCCCAGCTTCTCCGGCTCTGATTTCTCCCTCGTTCTCAATCCTCCATCTTCCGTTCGGCTTCTGCTGGCTGGCTGTCCTCCTACCTCTCTGCTCCACTTTAAACCTCAACAAGGCCTCCGCTGAGTTCATCCGACTTCTACAGAAAGGTGCTTACATCAGGCCTTTGTGCATGTAGCAGGCTGCAATGACTATCTGGGGAGAAGAGAGAAGTTTCTACCACGAAAGACACTCAGTTCGGTCTCAAACTTCCTGCCAGTGGTCAGCAGCCCCGCCTGGCGCCAGGCTCGCTGCTCCTCTCCTCGGTGACCCCTCTCTGAACACCGCCAGTATTGTTTCATTCTTGTTTTTCCTTTGTCCCTCAGTCACATTTATTCTCGTAGTCTTTATGGTCTCTCCTCAAGCAGACACAAAAGTATTTCCTTAACAGGAGATAGTCTTTTCCCTGAGAAAAAAATAACTTTTCTGATGATATTCAAATGTATTGTTTTCTGTTAATTCTAAACTTCAGGTCACTCTTTTTTGTCTAACAGCTTTTGGTCATTTTCTAATTGACGATTCACATTCTTCAGTTCTGCGTCTGCATTAGAAATGAATACTTAAACTTCAGCGTGTATAAGGAGCACTGAGATTTTGGGTTAAAAGTACAAATTCCTGATTCTCACTTTGATGTTCTGAAACAGGAGCTGTGCAGTGGATCTCAGTCAGATGCTGTAACTATCACCCAGGAGGATCCTGATGTAGCTGGTCCATAAGACGCACATTAAGAAACACTGGTCTTGTCCATTGACAAAAACTTTAAATAGCATTGACTTACTTCCCACCTCCAAGAAGTGCCATGAACAACTGTCTCCTCAGATTTAAAATAATCCACAGTAATGTCTTCCCAAAGTTATGCAACCTTTAAAATGATAAAAAAATTGGCAAAAACAAGTCACTTGTAATTTTTACTGGAGGTTGGAGGTGGAAAAGACAAATTTAGGCATAGATGTATATAGAAGAATGAAAGGCTTCATTCATTCATAGGCAGAGATTTTTGTCTTTATTTCACTGCTAAATTCTCAGCACCTAGACCAGTATCTAGACAGGGTAGATCTTAACACATATAAGAATGTTAAATACTCTAGCAATCAATTATGGAAGCAAAAAAAAAAAAAAGCTCTGAGGTTACTTTATTAAATTTTTTTGAGGTATTCAAGATCCAAAGACACTGGAAGCTGAATATAAAATGTAAAAAAACAAGTAGCCAAGTGTTTAAAATTAAGCTACTCTCTTAATTGTTGGGGAAGGAAAACATTAAAGGCTAAGTTCAAATAAGAGAAAAGCCCCCATTGATTTCTCTAGGATATCATCACACACATAAGGAGAAAATAATCTCCTTGTTACTAGCAGAAGCAAATTACTGGAACATACCTGAGAAAACTGAATTTCCAACTAGATCAGTCTCTTCTGGGAAAACTGACTTTTAAGTCAGTTTTTACTCTCAGTGTGTTCTTTGTAAAAATCTGATGTCATCCTTCAAAGGTGACTTTCCAGAGGCCGACATCACTGCATCCCCTCTTCATTTAGTTTTCAAAGTGTGTGTTAGAGGGGAGGCCCTTGTGAAGAACATCTCTCCTAAGAAAGTTCGAACTGATAGGGATAGAGATTTCATCTTACAACAACGACAGCAAATTAAACTCTGATATCACCCTCTGTTCAGAAATTAGTTCAGGAAGCAAACAATTGGCAATCTAAAATATTTCTCTAGTAATAGCAACATTGTAAACACTTGGTAGGACAAATGTAACCTTTGAGAGACATCAGCTACTCACAAAAAGAGGACTCTGCATTATACAAACATCCTGGTAGAAACACATGACCTATGTGGCCAGCTTCTATATTTTGATTGTGCTGTGTGTATTGTAAGTGAATGGATTTTGCTCCAGCCCTTGATCCTTTGACCTTTCAGAGTCTTAACTGAGACTCCAAAAGCAGCAACCAAAGGCACAGTGTTCCATTTTGGAAGCGTTCAGAAAGCAAGGCACTCTGGCTAAATTTAGTTGTAGCCTTCAGAATTTAACACCACATCCGGCCATCTTTCTAGGAGAAACATAGTCACTCACTTTTGATTTAAATAAATTGGTCAAATAATAGTTGCTTCATAGTTTACTCATGCTTGAAGAAAAGGGAAGGGGGTGCCAGGGAGGGCAATAACAAGAACAGACCGTGTCAGGCTTCTTAATGGTGGCAACTCGGGCATGCTCATTTTGTAGGCCACCAAACAATGGAAACTTTGTGTTCATTTAAAATGATTCTGGCTCAGAAAACGCAAATTATCATGGAAACGGAGGCGACAAAATTAGAAGCTGAAAACATTGAGAACTGCTCATGTTGAAGAAATATTGTCTGCTTTATCAAGAATTATATTTGACACAAACTTCAGAAAATAATTGAAAGTTAGTATGAAATAGGAGAATCAATCTTGAGAGCAGTATTTCATATCTGAATGATAACATGGGAAATATCGTGTGTCTTTAAGGATTCCAACTTTGCTCACTTTAGCAATAGCCCTGATTTTAAGTCATATATTATTTATAGCACTTAGTCACAAATCTTTTTTCCTAGCTAACAAAATTTAAAAGAACACATGAAATCACAGAAATTCAGTTCTTTGGCTCCACAAAGTTAAATTAAGTTCTGACTATGAGAAACTGCCACAGAAGAGACTAGATGTGACCTAGAACTTTGTGCTTAACCCAAGTGTAATCTGGCTTTGTGCATTACAAAAGTGGATTTTGAAAACCAGCTCTTATTTTATTTTATTGTGGTGAGAACACTTAACATAGGATATAATTTCTTTACAAACTGTTAAGTGTGTGATACAGTATTGTAGACTACAGGTACAATGTTGTACAGCCTAATTCTATAATTGATCCACTGTGCCTCATTGACACTTTATGCCTATAAATTAGTAACTCCCATTTCCTCCTCCCTCTAGCCCCTAGGAACTAGTACTCCACTCTTCAATTCTGTGAATTTGACTCCTTTAGATATCTCATATAACTGGAATCATGCAGTATTCGTCTTTCTGTGACTGGCTTATTTCACTTAGCATGATATCCTCAGGCTTCATCCATGTTGTAGCATTTTGCAGAATTTCCCTCTTTTTTTAAGGCCCAATAGTATTGCATTGTATGTATATACCACATTTTCTTTAAAAAATGTAAAAAAAAAGTAGTTTTCTCAGAATTTATAAAATTGTCCATGAAGAGAAAAGCCAGGCTGGTGCCTTGGGTGGTAAGGTTGACTGCGGACCTCAGTACTTAGCAGTCAGAGAGTGTAAGGAGCCGACTAAGAGAAAAAGGGTATGAGAGTCATTCCCTACTTCTCTCTTCCTCCCCACCTGCCCCCGTGAATCTAACCTTACCCATGGAGATCTAACCTTACTGTGGGGTAGTGTCTATTGTTGGTCAGATCTGCTGGACGTGGAAAAATGCAGGGAAGGAGTGTGGGAAGGAAGCTTGAGAGGAGCAGGAAACTCACCCAGTCCAGCTTCTTCGTTACCTGCACTGACTGATTAGACTAAGATGAAAGTGTTTGCCAATTCCCTCTGCCCTGCCCCGCAACAAACATGAAATATATCCACACAACTGCACATATCTCTATTTCCTCATGTGTAAATCTAAAATTTTAACTGTCTGTAATCATAGCAGTTTTTTTTTTAATTGACCAAAATCAAGGCAGGTCAGGGTTCTTCCCAAACCACGCTCTTCCCCCCTAACTGCAGGGGAGCTCCTGAGAGCTAGCAGAGGGAGGAGCACTGCGCGGGAACACCCACAACGCAAAGTCTAAACACAACAAGCAGAAATAAACCTACCTCGCAACGGCTTCCAAATACTGGAGAGCTTCCTGAGTTAGACTATGCATTAATAATAAAGCGCCATCAGGGCACACTCTGGAAATAGTTCTGTCTCTCACTGCGTGGCGGGGGTAAAGAGCAGAATGTAGATGCAGGAATGTTTGTAGGCAGCTGACACTGAGTTCCAAAGGCTGTCTTCTGGCGCAGCAGTTTTGTTTCAAGAACTGTTCTCATTTCAAAGGCATGAACTTTGAAAGTCAGAAAATTATGAGCGGGAATCCTGAGAAACTGCTTCGAAGAACACTGATGAAATCTTTCCCCCATCCCCCCAAACTACAAATCTTGAGTGCAGCTATAAAGAAAATGTTTGCTTGTGAAACACTTAGAAATAATTGTGAGAGTCCAACTCACAACCTTTGATGAAGTGAGTCATCGTTGTTTGGCATAGGAGTTCTGCACTAACAAAAATGGTATGTTGATAAGAACAGGATGAGTTGGGAGAGGTTGTCGAACACCATAAATTTTAAAAATTGGGGACAGATGTGGTCTGCCATCCCTTCAAACAGATACAATGCAGCCCAGAGGTTAAGAACAAGGGCTGTGGTGTCAGGCCAACCTGGATCCCACTTTCACCACCGTTTACTGGCTGCAAGACCATAAGCAGTTTGTTGTACCTGAGTCTCAGCTTTATAAACCTTCAAAGGAAAACAAGAGAATTATCTCATTGCATTCCTGCTGGATTAAGCAAGACAACACATGCTCATTATTTAGCATGATGGCTGGCACATTGTAAGTGAATTAATCTGGGTTTGAGTCTTTTTTTTTAAGGTTTTATTTATTTTTAGAGAGGGGAGAAGGAGAAAGGGACAGAGAGAAACATCAATGTGTGGCTGCCTCTTGCACGCCCCCTACTGGGGACCTGGCCTGCAACCCAGGCATGTTCCCCAATCGGGAACTGAACCGGTGACCCTTTGGTTCACAGGTGGTTACTCGATCCGCTGAGCCACAGCAGCCAGGGCATGTGTTTGAGTCTTTTTTCAGTTGTTTCTTTTTCCACCAGATAAATTAGGAAAGTAGAGCAATGATCATTCTGGATTTGATAATCTATCCCTATGTTCTGCCTCTGAGTACAGAATCAAAGGGTATTTTCTGGAAAATACCACAGTCACCCCCCATCCATATCCTGATATGGAGCATCATGAAATTGACCTAAGCATTTATTTAGTAGTAATAACAACAATCAAATGGTTTTTGCTTACCTTTTAGAGTTACTGTTTCTGTAGTTTTTTCATTCTTTATGTACATAAAGAATACTTGCATTTTTTTAAAAAAATGCATGTTGTGCTCACTTTGGCAGCATGTATACTAAAATTGGAACAATACAGAAAATATCAGCATGACACCTGCTCAACAATTACACGTGACTTCATAAACTGCTCTATATTTTCATGAAAAGAGTTCTGGATATGGGTGGTGGTGATGGTTGCACAATGCAAAAGTGCTTACCACCACCTGCTCGTTAAAAAATGGTTAACACGGTAAATTTTATGTTGTGTGTATTTTACTACCATACAAAAATTAGGAGAAATGTAAGAGGACCATGGGTTCTTAAAATGCTGGTCCTTGACAACAGTTTTATATATTCAAATGGTCATATAATAGCTAAATTGCCAGTCCTTTTGTGTTCAGCAAAGCAGAGGCAAACACAGCATTAAAATGCTGAATATTACAATCTGAAGAGACGGACTAGAGCAAGCTGGTTTTTGTTTATATGTTTATGCCTACTACACAACAGCTCCGAAGAATAACTATGCAGAATCACTTGTTATTACTGAGTTTTCCACTGTTGCATTTTTTCTTCTTATAGAGAGATGAACTGGACTGGAGAGAGTAATCAAAACACAATTGTGGATCAGGCTGATGCCCAAACAGCAATTTAAAACATTTTAAATGTTCTTGTGTTTTTTTGTTTCTCGGCACAGAATGCAGCAGAGAGATTTTCTAGGGACTAAAATGACCAGTTTAAACAACTTCTGTATGAACGTGAAACATTAAAATATCTAACTGCAAGTGAGTGTTCTCGAGTCTTGCTGTGGTTTCCCATTCTTCCATAATTTAACATTTCATCAAGCAGCAGACACGGTGATGGATCATTCTGGAAAAACTACAACTGTTTTCCTTTTTATTTTCTTGCAATCTGAAGGTAATGATCTCTTGCTTTCATTATCAAGCTGAGCTCCACCTACATCTACATTCTTAAATTCTATCTTCTGTCCTGTTACAATAAATGAATCGCTTCTGCTTCTACCCACAACCCCATTGCTTTTCTTCCCTTTATGGCTAAAACTAATTGGGTTGCCAGAGGGGAGGGAGGTTGGGGGACTGGGTGAAAAAGGTAAAGGGATTAAGAAGTGCAACTTGGTAGTTACAAAATAGTCATGAGGATGTAAAGTACAGCACAGGAAATGTATTTGATAATACTGTAATAACAATATACGGTGTCAGATGGCTACTGGAAATATCAGGAGGAACACTTTGTAAAGCATATGATTGTTTAACTCCTATGCTGTACACCTGAAACTAATATAAAATACTAACACTGAATGTAAACTGTAGTTGGAAAATAAAATTTAAAAAAACTAATTGAAATAGTTATTTCAACTTCCTCACCTCCTATTATCTACTCAACCCACTTCAGTCCATTTAGCATCACCTCCAGCTTGCCCTGTCCAGCAGTCACCTCTGAGACCTCATCATCCTCGACCTGCCAGCAGGATTTGACACAGCTCTCACTACCTTATTGACATGTTTTTGTTTTTGACATCTACCATCCTATTTTTCCTGCCTCTTCACCAGCCTCTCCTTCTTGAGGAGCAGCCTCATTTGCTTACTCCTTCTCTTCTTCCTAACCTCTAAATGTTAACAAGCTGCAGGACTCATGCCAGGGCTCCATTTTCTCTTCTATCCACACTCCCACGTGGCCTCATCTAGTCCCACATGCAAACGCCACCTCTCTGCTAATGACTAGCTGGCATATCTATCCAGCCCTCACCTCCCTCTGAATCCCAGGCTTACGTATCCAACAGCTTACTCGTCATCCCCATTGGGTATCTGCTAGGCAGCTGCCCAAAGCAGCAGCCTTAACCACCCCTCCAGAACCTCCTCCTTCCGGTCTTCTCTATCGGACTCAGTTGCTCAGCCTGAAAGCCCAGAAGTTATCTTTGCATTCTCTGTCCACCTCCCCCACAATAAACCTATCGGCAAGTCTCGCCAGCTTACAGACATCAAACCATTTCCTAAATCTAGTCACTTCTGCTGCCTCCCTGCTACCTACCGTCCTCCTGTTTTATCCTTACTTCTTACGTGATTCAGCCAGTGCACGAGCTTCCTCTCCGGCCAGCTGACTTCCATTCCTGCCTCTCACTGCATTCTCCGTGAGCAGCCAGGCAGTGTGACAAAACTGGCTCAGTTGGTGTCACTCCTCTACTCAAAAGCTTCCAAGGTCTAGGATCACATGTTGAATAAAATCTAAAGTCCTTTCCCCTCCTGGTCTGGCCCTGGCCACCTTTCAGAACTCATCCTATACCATCCTCCTCTCTCATGTCTATTACTCTAAGCAAAGATGTCCTTTTCATTCCCTAACACCCCATGTGCTTCCCACCATGGGACTATTTACCGACATGGAGTTGGTTTTTGATAAATAACTCCTGAACGAATAATTGTAAACTGGGCCGTTTCCCTTCTCCACTCTCAGTCTTATTTTCTGTTAATTTGTACAACTTCCTGTACCCACTTCTGTACCCACTCTGTATTACACCCAGAGAAAAAGAACACACTCAGTATTACTTTAGGATTGCTAACTGTGTGGATTATTGAGTGTTTCTTTTTCAAGTAAGAGACTCATCAGAAGGAGTGGCTGTCTTGACTTAAGGCAGGGAACATGTCTGAAAAAGAAGCTATGCCAAGTAATTAAGCTCTATAGATCTGCTGTACAACATCATTCTGGCTACAGTTAACAGCGTTGTATGGTGCACACTTAAACATTTGTCAAAAGAGTAGATCTCACGTCAAGTGTTCTTGCCATAATGAAAAAAAAAGTTCCCTCTTTCAGCTTCATTAGATAAGCTTGCTGACATACAGCATAGCTAAACCTCAAGTTCTATTGAAGGGGCTGCTGCTAGGGGCAGATTACAAGTAGGGGCCAATAATTTGCATCTGCACTAGCATCATATCCATCTCTTTACCAGAAAGATTCACGATCGGGTCAGCTCTCACCACTGCCTCCCGCCCCTCTCCCAGTCTCAGTGTTCTCTATCATCCTTCTGTGAGTGAGCGTTCTTCTTTAATTAACCTTTCATCCCAAATGCAAAGTTCTTCATGGATCTGTCCCACAAATAGTAACTCATTCCTTACTTGATTCCAGGCATCATCTTGTCTCTGGTGATATAAATTTAAAACAATAGATTGATATGTATCTATATTACATAATTCTCTCAAGTCCCTTGAAAAAAAATTGCTATATTAATCTAAACATTTTACAGCCTTTAACTTACTCTGTGTTCCCCCAGGTTCCACTTCAAGCTTCTCCCCTATTCTCTGCTTTCCCACTGCATTTTCACGGCGTACTGCCTGTTTCTCAGTAAGAGATGTTGACTGTCCTCTCCCATTTGTTTCTTTGCCTATGTTCTTCAATTTTGCACCAGCCAAACTACTTTCTACCTCAAATTCAAAGGCCACCCTAAATTCTGATTAACCTAGGAAGACTACGTAGCAGAGCCAGGTATTAAAAGGCCTCAGAGGGGAAAAATCCGATGCACCTTGCCACAAGCACCCTGTGTAAAATACTGAGGGAGGCCACAGCATCCGCAAAGCCAGGCATTTTCTTCAGGACCAATCTAATGGGTGGACATTAGGCACAATGCCTAAAGGCATTCTATGACCTAAGAAAAAATCACAACATGTGGAAATTCTATATGGTTGAGAGAGCTGGAAGGGCTTCCTGGAGGTGGCATGTGTATCAAGTGGTAACAAGTAAACAAGATTTTGATAAGCACAAATAATTGAGCATTCCAGACGGAGCTGGGAAAGAAGCAGGACAAGAAGGATCTCAAAGGATCCTTCTATCCTGTGGTAGCCAACTGGGCTTTCTGAAATCTCATTCAGCTTGCAGGCAAGGTTATTTGCCAGACTGCATTTAAAGTGTTTGATAATAATAATGATAGATGAACAATATAGACTCACCCTTATGGGTCAGTACTAGTGACTTTAGCAACATTAAGATAAGGCATCTCTTCCTCAAAGTGCCTAACAGAGAAAAATCACACAAACACAGATAGAAAACATTCTTCAAGGGTCACAGGAAGCCATAGTGAAGGCAACTGTTCTCTGCAGCTAGAGAATGACAACAGAAGGCAGAGTTTCACAGAATTTTAGCCATAGTAACAGAGACATGGATTATTTGAGCAGAAGGAGATCACCAGCCCCTAGCTACAAACCCACACGAGGAAGAATGTAGGCAGGTGGTTCTTATGTTTCTCTCCATAATGCCTTTCAGCCTTGAGCATATAGAACCTACTCTGTGAGACCCAAAATAGGTGTAAAAACTATCAGTGCTAAGAGGAGTGTAAAGGAAGCAAAGGGAGTTTTTGGCTTCCTTTCATTTCCTCTACAAGAGCCCTTCTATCCTTTGGAAAACCACTTGCTCAGCCTTTTTGCTTTCCTTTTTACCCTACACCCCCAAAATTATGTTTAGTGTTTTAAACATAAATAGGAGTCACTTTGACTTCAAGTTCTTTCCCAAAGGCATACCCAAAGAGCAATAACTTTCTCTACCAATTTCTGTACTCGGCCTTATAAATTACATGTAGCAATTACAAAAAAAAAAAAGATTGTTTTACTTTACTCTTTGAAAAAACGTAAAAAGAATGAAGAAAAGTAGCTGCACATTTTAGCAGGGGACTCCTACGGGGCCTGCAGTATTTCCGTGGAAGAATGTCAGGTGAGTCAGAGCTTCACAGGACCAACTCTCCAGAGCAGCCATTCCCGCAGCTGCTGTGAGACTCTGCCCCACAGCAAAGCACATTTGAGGTAGTGGGAAACGTTCAGTGTGGGACAATGTGTCCAGGAAGCATCACCTAAGAGAGGGGTTGGGAGAGGTGCACAGACTCCAGGACAAATGTTCTCCATCTGGCCTAGGGAGGGGGCGGGGTCTGTGAATAGCCTTGAAACCGTCTGGGTACTCTTGAAATTGTGTGTAAAATTCTGGATATTTGCATTTCTAGAGAGGGCCTCTACTGTTCTATTTATGTTTTCAAAAGACTACATAACCTCTAAAATTAGCAAGGTCAGTACTCCAGGGCAAGTGTTAATTTCCTAGGGCTGCCATAACAAAGCGCCACAAACTGGGTGGCTGAAACAACGCAAACATGCTCTCTCACAATTCTGCGGGCCAGGACTCTGACATCAACATGCTGATACAGGTGGTTCCTTCCGAGAGCTGTACTGGAAGGCTCCATTCCAGGCCACTCTCCTAGGCTCATAGATGGCTGTCTTCATGTTCACATGGCATGCTCTCTGTGTGCGCATCTGTGCCCAAAACTCTCCTTTGTATAATGACACCAGTCATATTGGATTAGGTCCCACCCACTCCAGTGTGACCTCATCTTAACTACTTACATCTACAATGACCCTATTTCCACATAAGGCATTGGGGATTAGGAATTCAGCGTATGAATGTGGAAGGGGACACCATTCTACTCATAACAGAGAGTATGCACCTCCCCATTTCCAACCTGCTAACATAGATAGTATCAATATACCTATGAAAATGTTGTAACTTTTATACCCAATATTAATATCACGATATGAACACAATAATAAAAGGATAAATAATGTAATACTTGTAAATCTCATAGAGCAGTGCCCAGCATATAGGATATGTTAGATAAATGCTTACCATCATTTTTAATACATTCGCTGGTAGTCTCCTGTCTTGCCATTTCCCACTTTTCACACACACCTGAACCCGAAAAGTTGTGGATTTCCCTGTGATTTTTCTCTTCCTTTATCACAACCACAAATAATGGCTTTCTCAGAAGATGGAAGCATCTGCTATCATGCTGCCCGAAATTCAGTAGGCACTTTTAACCCCCAAATAACCCCTTCAGTGCCACAAGGCTCAGGACACCAACCCAATCTACTAAAGAAAATGTCCGTTACAAGGCCACATCCCCTTTCCCTACCGCTCTTTGATTCCGATAACCATTGTCAAGGGCATGTTTTGAATGTTACTTCACTTTGTTCCCTTTTACTGACTCAGTAAGAGGTAAAATTGATTCCATTTAAAAAATCCTTTTATCTATTTTTTTCAGAGAGATTTTAATCTCCAAACACCATTCAAATTATTTCTATGTTTCCAAATGTATGTGTTTTTGAAACTTTCTATAGTGTTTATTATAGAATGAACATATGTGTTCTTTATTTGGAAAGTATTTACTCTTTTCAACCTACTATACTAGTTCATGGATGAACCACTGAAAAACCAGTTTTTTACTTTCTAACCGAACTCTTTTCCCATGTAAATTTTGATTCATTCTAGCTACATTTCCCTAGGTATATAATATTACACCAGAAACCTCATATAATTCCCATTAAGTAATAATAAACATATCAATTTAATTTCATTAGATAATGATTGAATTTCTGTCATGTTCTGGGCACTGTGCTTGTCACCAAAGATAGAAATAAAATGAAACAAAGCCAGACCGCAGTTTCCTAGAAAAGAGGGAAAGCAGAAGAAGAAAAAATAGCTGTTAGAAATTGAAAGTCATTGTGTTGGTGTAGGTAGCTAGATATTGATAAAGGAAGAGAAGGGAATTGACATTATTAAGCGTAATAAACTAGGGAACAGAAGCCTGCTTGATTCATACGCTCTCCAGGTAGCCAGGGTCTGCTCACCGCAGATCACTGGAGGAAGGGACAGAACAATGAAGAGGGAGGTGAGCACCTGTGCAGTAGGAGCCAAAACGGTGACCACAGACACCTGTCAGTCTAGCCTGCGGAAGGGATCAGGTTGGATAAGACATCCAACCCCAAGGATCTAGGGAATGGATTGGTAAGGAGGTGGACCCATCAGAAGCCAGCAAAAGCTTGGGAAATTGATTAGTTAATCTGAAAAGGGAGGCTGGTCCTTCTCAAGCTTGAGATAATATAATCAGCTTAACAAAGAAGCTCCGTCTGTCTTTCCCTCCCTCTCTCTCCCCTCTCCCCCACCTAGCCTCGGCCTGGCGCAGAATATCTGGACACTGGCCCTATTTCTGGGCCTGAGGAAGGCAAGGTGAGACTGTTTCCATAGCAGGATGACAGAGACAGGACACTGGAAACCCAGGGGAACTCCTTTTATCTTTCATTTGGCCCCACAAATAACTCATCACCAGACCGAATCCTCCCATGTGGGTTTCCTGGAATGCTTTCCTTGCAATACCGGAAGAACCCTACTTCCACCAGCAACAATTGTGTCACACATGAAGATTTGCACTGTATCAATATATTGACATATGAAAGAACAGGAAGTAAAGGCAAAAAAAGACTTATATAGATTGCACTTCTAATACAGTGGCAAATCTAACTGTGGAAGTAGAGCTATTTCTACGTTATTACACTACCTTATTTAATTTACAAATATTATTGTGAATCTACTATTACTGCTGATTGATTTAAGGTACAGTGAATAAAATAATTAAAACATAGCCATAATCATTACCCATATGAAACTTAGAGTCTAATTAAGAAAGACATTAATAAAATAATCAGTCAATTTCATTTAAAATCTCTTTTAAAATAGATGTTAGGAAGAAAAGGTAAGATCCAGAATCTCAAAATATAATAAGAAAAATGTCTACATTTCAACAAAAAAATCACATGCCAAGAAACAAAAAGATCTCAAACTAAGTGACAAATATAATCAATAAATGCCAACAACAATATGACAGACATGTTAGAATTATCTGAAAACAATTTCCAAACATTTGTAATAAAAATTATCACAACATGCAATATGCAGTATTCTTGAAACACATAAAAAATGAAAATTTCATCAAGAAATTAGAAATGTTCAACAAAGAAATAGAACATATAAATAACTACCAATAGAAATTTGAGAACGGAAAATATAACAAATAAAAAGCTCAGTAACTGGGTCAACAGTGGAAAAGAGGAAACAGAGAAAAGATTAATGAGCTGGCAGTTAAAAAAGTAGGCATTATAAACCTGAAAAAACAAAGAAAAATATACTGGAAAAACATGAACTGAGACTTGAAGGCCCGTGGAACTATAACAAAATATCCAACACTCACATCTTCACAGTTCAGGAAGAAGGCTTAGGTATCAGGGCTGAAGAAGTACTAGACGAAACAATGAAATAAAACTTTACACATTTGGCAAGAGACAAACACTAGATTCAAGAGACAAACACTAGATTCAAGAGACAAACACTAGATCCCAAACAAGAAAAACCGAAGCTCATGCCAAGAAACATTATGATGGAACTTCTGGAAACTAAACACAAAGAAAAACTCTTGAATGCAGACAGAGAAAAATCATAGCTTACCTATAAAGGAAAAGCAATTCAAATAAGAGCAGACCTCGCTTCAGGTACTTCTTCAGAAACCAGAAGAAGTAGCAGAGCGTTTCTCAGGTGCTGAAAGAAAAAACATTTATATCAACCCTGAATATTGTACTCCGTGCAAATAACCTTTAGAAATGAGGAAGAAATCAAGATATTTCCATATGAAAGAAAACTGAGAGAATTCGTCACTAGGAGTCTGTCCCTAAAAGAATTACAGGATGACAATTGTATTTCTACATGCTAGCAATTAAAGATGTGGACAAGAAAAATTAAACGTACTATTTACAATTGCTCAAAAAGTGAAATTCTTAGATGCAAATGTAATACAGCATATAAAGACTGGTATGGTTAAACAACACATACTGATAAAATGATCAAAAATCTAAATAAAGCAGACATATGTTCGCAGATTGGAAGGCTCAACATAGTAGCAACGTCAATTCTCCCCCAACTGATATACAAGTACAATGAAACTCCTATCAAAATTCTAGCAAGCCTTTTTGTAGATCTAGACAAGGTTATTCTAAAATGTATCTGAAAAGTCAAAGGAACTAAAATAGCTAGACCGATTTTGAGAAAGGAAAAAAAAGTGGGAAGGATTTACCTATCCAATTTTGAGACTTATTATGTGACTACAGTAATAAAGATTGTGGTATGACAGGGAAATAGACACATAGATCAACAGGAAAGAACAGAACACACAAAAATGCATGCATATCAATATGACCAATAGATTTTTTGACAAAGGTACAAAAGCAATTTAATGGAGGGTAGATGGATTTCTAACTTATGGCTGGAGCAATAAGACATCAATAGGCAATAAAAGAAATCTTGAACTCAGTCACATAGCTAACATAAAATTAACTCAGAACAGATCAAAGACTTAAAAGTAAAATGTGAAATGATAAGACTTTTAGGAAAAAATAGATGAGAAAATCTTCAGAACCTAGGACTAAATGGAGTTATTAGACTTGATGTTAAAAGCATGATTCATAAGAAGAAAAATTAATACATTGGACTTAATTAAAAATAATTTTTTTTACTGCGCACAAGATCCTGTCAAGATGAGGAAAAGAGAAGTTACAGAGTGGGAAAATCAAACTATGTATTCAAAAAAGTATCTAACATATATAAAGAACTCTCAAAGCACTAGTACAGAATCAAATGATCCAACTAAAACATTGGCAAAACACATGAAGAAACACTTCACAGAAGATACACAGATGGCCAAAAGCACATGAAAGATTACTCAACATCATTAACCATTAGAAAAGTGCAAATTAAATCCACAGTGAGATATTAGTACGTGCCTATCAGAAAGACTAAAATCAAAGCTAGTGACGAGACCAAATGCTGGTGAAGATGCAGAGAAACTGGATCATTGACACAGCCCTGGATGGAATGAAGAATAGTTTCCACTCTGGAAACAGTCAGGCAGGTTTTTCTAAAAGCACTTAACATGTAACTGCTATGCACGCCAGTAATTATACTCCTGGGAAAATATCCCAGAGAAATGAAGGTTTATATTCACATGTACCCACATGCTTATACCAACTCTATGTATAATAGCACAAAATTCTGGAATCATCCAGATGTTCCTCAGCTGACAAATTATTAAACAAACTGGTATATTGCGATAAAAATTAAACTATTGATACATAAAACAACCTGGGTGAATCTCCAGAGAACTATGCACAATAGATTATGTATTTGATGATCCCATATATAAAACGTTCCTGGAATGACAAATCATAGAAATGGAGAACAGGTTAATTGTTGCCAGAGGTTAGTAGGGGTGGGAGCACGGAGGGCGGAGACTGTGGTTATAAAAGGGCAACACCTGGGATCCCCGTGGTGGTGAAAACGCTCCTGTATCAATCTCAATATCCTGGTTGTGATATTCAGCTATAGTTTCGCAAGACATCACCACTGGGGAACTGAATAAAGGACACACAGAATATCTGTTTTCTCAAAATGAAAAGTTCACTTTAATAAAAGACAAGGGGTGATGGATACAGATTATTCCAAACATAGAGAACAGATGATGACAAGGACCTGGCAGGACAAACTATTGCATAACTGATTACCACAGAAGCCAGTGAGGCTGAAATGCTGGCATCAAAAAGTATGTATGTAGAACCAGGGGCAGGAAGAGAGGGGCAGATGTATAAGGGACTGGTGTTAAGATGAATATGGAGAGGTAGGTGTACTTTACAGGTCCAGGTTGGTCACCTTAGAGACTATGGTCTTATTTAAAAGCATGAGGAGTCATTGTAGAGTATTAAGCAGAGAAATGGCTTAATTGGAAATGTGTTTTGAAAAAACCATGCTTTCCATGTGGAAAATAGACTGAAGAGGCAAAAGTGTGTATCTCCCCAATACGCTGCTCACAGTTCAATTATGCTGCTCTAGCTACAGAGGTTCAGTCTATGACAAGCTGCCTAGAGAATCATGGGATTGATTAATCAGTTGCCTTGAGCTAAATTCCCCTCTGATGTGTCCATGGCAAAGCTCCCGTAGAGTTAAAAAGGAGAAAACTTTTGAAAATTGGTTTGATGGGTTGACTATTTTAATTCATCAGTGAAGTAGTTATTAATTATTCAAAAGCAACCTGAGCATCCTTTGTGACCTCTACCAAAGGAGAGGGAAGTCTTATTTGAGCTTCTAAAATAAATTGGTTCACAGAGACATCTACAAATATTGGTGATAACAGGTTTCACGTTAGTGTTTGCTAGAGATTTAATGCATTCAGACACATTAAAAGAGTTCATGAAAACTTATAGAACATAAAAAATGATGCTACATCACAATTTTTGTGCTACACTAAGTCACCTTTTCTGAAACAAAAATATCAATGACATTAATAATAGTTTTAGGATTTCCCACCCTATTGTTTATTGCCTTTGACCTAAAGGTACAATGCTTGTCAATGATTCCAAATTATGATTTACCTATAAACAGCCCATTGTCTTTGTTTTCCACCTTTATTAAAAAAGTTCAGTTGATCTAAATATTTTTCCTCACTGAAATGAATAAATTGTGCCTTATTTTAGCATCATATAGATAATGGCCAAGTGAACAACTACTAGTTTTTCATATTAAACAATCTATTTTTTATTGCTTAATTACAGTTGTCCCCACTTTCCCCCATTACTCTCCCTGCCCTACTCACCCCCACCTCCCATATTCCACCCTCCCTCTCCCCCTTGTTGTTTTCGTCCTTGTGTTACAGAAAGGACCTTTGGGGGGAACAAGATGCTGTTACCGAAACAAGCCCCATCCCCTGGGACCTTTCTGTACTATGGTTCTTTGCCTACCACCCTTAGGAATTGTGGCTCTCAATGCCAGAGTTTGGTAAAAAGGAAAGGAGCAATTCATCAAAAGTTATATAGATTTAGAGTAATGGCAGAACATCGCTGTTAAAATCCCAAAGTCCCTTAAAACACCCAACAACACACACAGTACTACCTTCCCCGCTTTGCCCAGTCAGGGGCACCATATCTCAGGAAAAGAAACAGAAGCCCGTAGCTCAGCTAGACTCCCGGTTCCTCCCAGTAATCCACGCTCGGCTGTGCAGGCCTCCCTCTCAGCTCCCAGCACCATCAGCTGTGTCATGATCTCCAGTTCTTAATCCAAAAATCACATGGCCCCTTCTCATGGCCTGCCAGTGAGAGTCCTTTTCTTCCTGCTCGGTCTCGTATTGTCCTCCATCCCTCATTGTCTCCCCTGCATTCTCTCAGACCACTAAGAGAGCGAGCTCTGCATGGCTGCTATAACCTGCTTTCCTGCTTCCCAAGCCACCTGGTCAAGGGAGTCCCTCTCCACTCCCAAAACCAACCGTGGGGCTGGGCTCCAGCATGGCTGCTACAACTGGGTTTCAATCCCTGTGGCATAAATCTTCCTCTCCAGCCCCATTTCTGACTCCTCCCACTTGGAGTTTCTGCCTTCCTGGGCTAGCACTCCTGCGGTTTCTGCCTTCCTGGGCTACCACAGTCCAGGCAGGCATGGCCCCCTGGCATGGAACAAACTATCTCCAAGGTCTCATACAGGTGCTGTAACCAGGGGGAGCAGCCTCCCAGTTACATCATGGGTCAAAGTCACTCCCATCTCCCTAGTTAGACTTGTTGATATGTAAAATGATACCAGGTATGAAGCTATCCTGCTGGTATTGATATGCAAAAATAACTCTCAATGCCCCTGCTCCATATGTCCTACCCCCCAGCCAGACCTATTACCTTATATCCCTAGACACCCTGAGTTCTGGACCCCACTACAAATCCTTTGTTTGGGGGACCCTGGCTGCACCCCATTATGCTTGGGTCCTTTATACACATTCCTTAACTTGACCCTTCCCCTTCTTTCCCCATTGTCCCTCTCCCTCCTCCCCTCTGGTTACTGTCAGTTTGCCCTGGCTGGTGTAGCTCAGTGGATTGGGTGATGGCCTGCAAACCAAAGGGTCACCAGTTCGATTCCAAGTCTAGAGCACATGCCTGGGTTGTGGGCCAGGTCCCCAGTGGGGGGCACAGGAGAGGCAACCACATATTAATATTTCTCTCCCTCTCTTTCTCCCTCCCTTCCCCTCTCTCTAAAAATAAATAAATAAAATTAAAAAGATTAACAATTGTTTATTTAACATTCATTTTTATGTACATGACCTTATTTAATTATTATAATGATGCAGTAAGGTGTTCAAAGTAGACTGTAAGTTTATAAAGCTACGGACAAGCATCAGAGTCAGGATCTGAACTCATGAGTCCTCCAAATATTTAGCCACTAGCCATATGTGGCTGTAGAACTCTTGAAATGTGCTAGTCATAGTTTCAATGAGTTATAAGCATAATTTATAAGTTATAAGTTAATTGTAAGTTATAAATATAAATTACATTCTAGATTTTGAAGATTATAAAATAGCTCATTAATATTTTAAATATGGATTGTATGTTGAAACTATAATGTAGCTATAGTCAGTTAAATCAAATGTTATTAAAACCAATTTCATTTTTTCCTTTATACTCAAAGTTACTCATGTGGCTCACATTATATTGCTACTGACATCACTGTCCTAAATCTTGTCAACTGGATCTCCCATGTTTGTCTGAAATCTGTGCTCATCTCTCCACCCCCAACGCCAACACCACAGGTAGGCTACTCATGCTGTCTTTCTCCTAGAAAATGATCATAATTTCGTATCAGCTCTGCCCACCACTGCCCAACCACACTCGCCCCTCCACTGCAGCCAGAATGATGTCAGTGAAGCCAATAGAATTGTCCCACTTTCCAGCTTCAGCCTTTCTAGGAATCTCCTGTTGCCTTTCCATTTAATTGAAGCATTCTTACCACGAGACTTTATTACTGTATGAGACTCTATTACTCATCTTTGCTTATACCCAGTCTTATTTCTCCCACTTCCAGCATGTTGAAACGTTCTCAATTAGACACTTAGGTTTCCTTCTACTTTAGGTCCTTAGTATGTTTGGTTCACTTGGACTCTCTTCTGCCTTTTTGGCCTACTGACTTCTATTCACTCTTCAGACCCCAGCTTAACTACCACTTCCTCATGATTCCCTGCATCAGGATGCACCCCCACTACAGAACCCTATATTCCCCATCACACTAACTTGTTTAATTTATCTTCCCTGTAGACTGTGAACTCTATTAAGGCCAGGACCCTGCATTTCCAACATGTGACTGGAACTATGCTTGTCAAGAGAGAACTTTAATAAGTATCTGGCGACTGAAAGATATTCCAAGACACTGTAACCCCATGAAGAGTGAGAAAACCAACCTTCTCACAAGATGGGTTATCAGTCAAGTTATGACATCTCCACTTGGATTATATGCAAGACCTGAGTGATCTAAAACCTTATCAGTACATGCTGAAAAGTTGCAGGTCTAACTTACTTACTTTTTCATTCTCACCCTGTCAAAGAAAAAAGATATCACGAAGATCTAAAGACAAAACAATCTATACCAAAAATTGTGGAGCAAAAAATCAAACATGTAAACATAAGGTTTTTTTTTAAGGAAATGTGCCTAATTCATAAATGTATGTATTTTTTTATTCTACTAAATAATCGACTGAACTTAGTAAATATAGTTACTGTAAATAATATCTAAGAACACACAAGAGGCCTTTATATTTATCACCTGTTGCCTTGATGCTTTTTCTTCTAGGACTTTGCTCTAGCATCATGTGACATATACTCCTAAATATTCTTTATTTAGAAAACAAAGTCTGCGTCAAACCCTGCTATCTCCTCCAGGTCTCGTTCTGTCTACGCCTCTTCCTTTGCCATCAACTTTAATACCTGTTAAAGTGTCCAACTTTAACACATGAACAGGCGTGGTGTGCCGAGCCCCTGCCCGGTCTGCACCCTCTCCCTCAATCACTTCCTCCTTTCACACCAGGACAATTCACAGTCTCACATGGAAGTTGCCAGCGACTTCCTCGTTGGCCAATCTGCTCCCCTTGCTCTCTGCAAAATTTGAAACTTTAGCAAATGCCTTTATATAATGTCTACAATCTTCACCTGTTTCTCTGACTTATACACAGCATTGATTTTTCAGGAAACTTTGGAAAGTCTCCTGGAGTCTGAGCACAAAAGCAGACGCCCGTGATCTCACCACCTCATAACTGCCTATACCTTTTGGTATCATTTGTCTCACTTTTTCTGTGCTTCTTGAAAACGTTACTTTTTATTGAAAAAGATATTACTAAATATAGACTTAAATGTTTCTCTTGTAATTAAGAACATTTCAAAATATAACTTTAATGTTATATGTGATATGTTACCTTACTATCCTTTATTATTAGACTTACATTAATTTTTTTCAAAATTATAAATTAAGCTACTCAAACATTTTTATGCACGAATATTTTTCACTATTTAAAACTATTAATATGGTTTTATTTCCTAGAAATAGAATTAATAGACCAAACATTATAAATATTTATGGCTCTTGATATAAAGTGTTAATTTTATTAATGTACTACATTTATGAATGGGCATGGGCCCATTTCTCTACACATTTATCAGCATTAAACAGTATATATATATATTTTAGTAACTTATTTTGAAGGCAAAATATTCCTTTTAATTAATATCATTCTGATACAGTCAAAATGTCAATACTAAATATTGCTTTTCCTTCTTAAATTGGCAATTCATCTACTTTGTGCAATTATTTATGAGAACCTCAAGGTGTTTCTTATTGATTTTTAGAAGCTATTTATAGTTTAGATGAATCATTTATTTTTCTTAAGGCTTTATTTTTTTAGCATTATTGACTGACAACAAAATTGAGAAGGAAGTACAGAGGTTTCCCATATACTCTGTCCCCCACACACACCTAATCTCCCCCATTATCAACACTACTCACCAGAATGGTATATTTTTTTTATTGAGGATAAGCCTACATTGAGATACCATAATCACTCAAATTCCACAGTCTATTGTGCGTTCACTCTCAGTGTTGTACATTCTGTGTGCTTGGACAAGTGTGTAATGACATATATACATTGTTATCATATCATACAGAGTATTTTCACTACTCTTAAACTCCTCTCTGCTCCTCCTCCCACCCACCCCTGGCAACCACTGATACATTTTGTCTAGTTTGCCTTTTCCAGATTGTCATAGAGTTGGAATCATACAGTATATCGTCTTTTCAAATTGGCTTCTTTCACTTAGTAATATTCATTTAAGTTTTCTCCATGTCTTGCCATGATTGACTAGCTCATTTCTTTTTAATGCTTAATAATATTTCATTGTCTGCATGTATCACAGTTTATCCATTTATTTACTGAAGGCCATCTTTGTTGCTTTCAAGTTTTAGCAATTATGAATAAAGCTGCTATAAATAACCATGTGCAGGTTTTCATGTACACATCTTTCTATTCCTTTGGGTAAATTGTAGGGAAAAATATGTTTAGCTTTGCGAGAAACTGTGGTTTGCACCATTTTGCATTCCCAGAAGCAATTGACAAGAGTTCCTGCTTCTTCGCATCCCAGCCAGCACTTGGTGTTAGTGATCTGAATTCCAGCCATTCTGATAGGTGTGTAGGGGCATCTCATTGCTTTAGCTTGCATTTTCTTAATGACATATAATTATGGAGCATATTTTTATATGCTTGTGTGTTATCCATATATCTTCTTTGTAGAAGTGCCTGTTAAGGTCTTTAGCTCATTTTTTAATTGGATTGTTTGTTTTCTTCTTGCTGAATGTTAAAAGTTCTTTGTATATTAGAAAACAGTCCCTTATTAGATGGGTTTTTAAAAATATTTTTCCCCATTCTGTGGCTTATCTTCTAATTTTTTTGATAATGCCTTTGCAGAGCAGAACTCTTTAATTTTGATAAAGTCCTAATTATTTATTTCATGTATCAGTTGTCTAAAATGTCATCATCATAGCCAAGTTCATCTAGGTTTTCTTTCATGTTATCTTCTAAAAGTTTTACAGCTTTGCATTTTTACATTTAGGACTATTATGTCAAGATTCATTTTTTTCTTCGTGTAAATGTTCAGTTGTTCCAGCCCCATTTGTTGATAGGACAGTTTTTGCTCCCCTTTATTGCCTTTGCTCCTTTGTCAAGGACAAGCTGATGACCAATAAATTCTTTGTTGCACATACTGCAGTTACACTGCCTCTCTTTCCACTGCCCTGACCTTCTGTCAGTCAACAGGCCTCTGTCGCGTTCACTTCTGAAATGTCCTGTGTTCTTCCATTCCTTTCTTTTCTCATTGACTTAATTTCAGGTTCTCGTTATCCCTTATCTGAATTATTATTCTCTGAACCCATCTCCCTATCTCAAATTTCTCAGTTCTTTCATCTATTTCTCATATTGTTTATAGTAATTCTAAAATTCAATTTTAAACATGCTCAAAACTTTAAGTATTTAAACTCCTCCTTTAAGCATTTGGACTTCTTTACAATTTTATGGCTAAATACAGTGTTTCATTTACTAACAGTATGTGCTGAAACTTCAGTCCCTTTAGTCTATTTGCCATTTACTAAATAAGCACATACTATTTTCATAAATGCTACGTGATCTTCTATGTCCAGTTTATAATCCATGTCATCCATTAAACTTCAAAAATTTTCCATGTATATAACTCTACAGTACTTTGTATATTCTTCATAATTCTTTGTATAATTTTTATGTGAGAGCAAGTTTAATGTATATTAAATATATTTACATATAATTGTAAGTAAATTATATGTATAATATATATTTCACATATATATAACTCTCTCCTTAGGCTACTACATTCTGTGCTTATCAAAGGGATTATTTTTTTGTTTGTTTCAGTATACAGTAGCTATCACTAGTGACATGAACTAGCAAAACATTTGAGGTTATTAATTTAGAAGAAGAGATTTTGATAGATTATTCAATAGTTCTCAAAACAAGTTAAATAATTTTAAGCAGATGGCAATGAACAGCTGTTAATCCATTTTTGTTAAGGACCAAACCAGGAAAAAATTTAATAGAATTAGAGGGAAAGTTAAGTGATGTACAATAAAAGCTTTGTTATCTAAAACTTTTCCAACTAGCAAAATCTAGAAGCCAATGTTTCTGTTATCTCACAATAGAAATATTCAGCTTACATGAAGGCAAACTGGAGTACAGTAATAGAAAGAAAACAGAAGAACTAGAACATAGAGCTGCTTATCTACTGAGTCTAACTTGGAGTAACAAATCCATTCTAATCTCTGTTTACAGGTTTTGCTTTGTGATCTGTACGTGATAACTGGTGTATTCTAGTTTCTTATCTGCTGCATATAAGAAATAAGAAACTAAAGACACTGTAAACCAAATCAACAAATCAAAATTGTTTGTAAAATCACAATATGTGACTAATAAAGCTGTTCCTGTTTAAAAATATCTATTCATAATTAGAAAAAACAGGTATAAGGTAAATGGTTAATATACATTAACTTAAGAGCTTCAATACAAAAGAGTCTCTTTCCTTTCTATTTTTCACATATTTAGCAAAGATTTGTGTAGAACTCGCTATGCAAACGCACTGTGGAGGCTGCTGGAGAGGCGCTACCCTCTTCCTCACGGTATGATGTCATCATCCAACAGCACCTCCTTTACGTAACAGTCTAGATACCATCGGAAAGTGTGTTCGCAGCAATTTAAAAATACAGAAAAAGCAAATTGTTATTTTATCAGTACTTTCCAGAGGAATTTCTGTTGAAAATTATATTTGTGGAATGTGAATAGATATTATTTGTGGGGGAGAGTGTCCTATTCTCAGACAGAACTGGGGAGTTTTAAGATAAACAAAGACTACTTTATAGCAGGTTTTCTCGGAGCCTTTGCTTTCATTTTATTTTGCAGACCTTTATAAAGCAGTATGTAATATTTGTCATTCAAAAGACTTTACAAATGCTAACTCATTCAGTTCTCATAACAATCCTGTGAGACAGGTATTTTTTTTTTCTCCATCTATTTACAGATGAGAAAACTGAGACAGAGAGGTTAGGTAACTCGTTGATGTTCACACAGCTTCAGAATCTGTCCTGTACCAACTGTTCTGTACTGACTTCTTACCTCCTAAACTGCACTATGGATCTCTAAGATGAAGACACAGCAGGACCACAGGAAATTATTTGGTTATGAAAGGCATCCCTTACACAGGGAATTTTTACTTGGCAAACCATTTTGTAATAATAGTGACATACGGAAATGCTCTCTTAGATAGTTATCCAGCTCCCCTTCAAACCAGCTCTCAGTTTCTTCTCATAGATATAGACTCCTTTACTGAGAGTGTCAAGGTCAAAGAAGAGCCATGTGTCCAATGAACTAACGGTAGAATTTTAGCATGATCACCGCTGCTGAGAAGTGTCCTCAGGGACTTATGTCAACCATAACAAGAAAGGATGGAAAATAAGAACTAAACCAACAAAAGAATGCAAAAAGTGACACTCCCTATTTCAGCGGAGCAGCTTCAGCTTGGTGTGGCCTGGTTCATAGTAATTTTAAGGGACCATAAACAAGAGTCACCAGAGGTGAAGGTTAGTAATGTAAGAGGTGCATTGAATCGTCACCAAGTGACATTGTGGGTAACGTCCCTGTGGAGGGAAAAACAATGGCCCCCTAAAAAGATCCTTGTTCTAATGTCTGGAACCTCTGAAGCTGCTGCCCTACATGGCAAAAGCTATTTTGCAGATGTGATTAAGTTAAGAATATTGAGATGAGGACTGTCCTGTATCATCTCAGTAGTCCCAATGAATCACAGGTATTCTTAAATATGTAAGAGGCAAGCAGAAGAAAATCAGAGGACGGTGTAACTATGCAAGAATGGACAATGAGTTGCAATGCTGCTGGCTGTGGAGAAAGGGGGACCATGAATCAAGGAATGCAGGATGTCCTCTAGAAGCTGGAAAAGCCAAGAAAATACTTTCTCACCGTGAGCCTCCAGAAAGGAACAAAACCCACCCAACACATGACCTTAGCTCAGTGAAACTCCTGCCAGACTTCTCATCTCAGGAACCATAAGATAACAGTGTTTCAGTTTATAATAATGAAGGATTTAAGATTAAAGTTGTATTGTTTAAGACACTAAGTTTGTGGCAGCTTGTTATAGCAGCCATGAAAAACTAATACCTTTCCCTAAAGGAGCTCAGGCCATAAGGGGAAAGTGATAGTTGATGCTTAGTGGCATTTCTTTAGGCAAACATGTTGTACAACAGAAACAGTCAGGAGCAGGAAATCTACTTGATATTAAGTAGGGTAGAGCAGAATAAAAGATGAGTTACAATCCCCTGAAATACGTTGCTCTATGACAATGATACTCCAAAGGTTCATCCGGTGGCCAAATAACTCTTAGTAAAATCTGATCGAAAGAAAATGTAATAAAACCAAGGACTTTGAGATAAATAAAAAGCCAAGTTAAAGTAAAGAGCATGGGTTTGAGGACCAGAAAACCTTCCTGTATCCCCACCTGAAACACTATTGCAGGATTTGACAAACACCATCCTCTTGCATGTAGTGTTTAAAGTTAAACAATTAGTCAACTCAGGAATACCCAACGCTCTTTTCTCCTGTAACAATTCCATACTCTTCTGAAAGTACTCTCAGAATCTCCTTAAAATTTTTCTCAGAATGTCTCCTGAAATTATCTCAAATGCATCATTTCAAAGATTTGTGATCTAAAAAATGTTTAGGGCACACAAAATTAGACTCATCATGTAGTGGGTTCACTCAAAAAATGTCTCTTAAATACGGTCTCTTAAATACTGTCTCTTAAATACTGTCTCTTAAAAAATGTCTCTTAAATACTGCAACCAAATGCAGGTTATTCATTGTAAAACACTGCACAGTCCCAGGCTCCTGATTTGGGTGGGCCTTTCTCTTCCATCTGCGCTGGGAAGCAGGACAGTTCTCAAACATTGATTAGGAAACTAGAGGACTGTGTCCAGAATTATCGCTGATGGTATAACCTCAGTAACGCCTTTATTCATTCAAAATCTTTATTTCCATTTTAGTATAATTCTTTTTATTTTCTACTAAGAAGCCAAAAAAATTGGTTTTCACACCTTAAGCAGCAAGCACTGTGGTGAACTCGACAAATGCATGGTTTCAATACAGTTCCTTCAATTAGTTCTCCTTAACAAACTAACCACGCAGCCTGCATATGAAGACAGTTTCAAACACAGTGATCCTTATAAAACAGGAACTCAGAACTAAAATTCAGAATGGATTTTGAAACGAGGGTAAAGTTTATTTATCCTGCAAATAAACATGCACCTGCTGCCAAAAATCCTTCTTATAACCATCATTTTAAGCAAAGATTAGAGACTGAGTCATTTTAGCCAGTAGAATGTATTGACCATAATAATAAACACTAAATAAGATAATAATGTAATGTATTATCAATTGCAGTGGTATTGAGAGGGAACAAGATGAACATAAGGTTGTTTCAGGATTATTTTCCCTTAGGTAAAATATACATAAAAAGCTTCCTCCTTTTTCTCTTTCTCTTATGACATACCATCTTTTCCAAATAGGCGACTAATTTCAAAATAAAAATAGAAATACATTATTTGTCTTTATCTTTTACCTCAAGGAAACCTAATTTTATTTTCTATGATGTGTTTCTTTTTTTATTATAAGATTCTCTGTAATATAATATCATTGTCCATCATAAGATTCCCCAAAAATGTATGCCAGGTGTTGATTTTTAAAAAATGCACAAACGATGCCCTGGCCGGATAGCAAAGCTAGATGGAATGTTGCACCATACACCAAAAGACTGTGGTTCGATTCCCAGTCAGGACATATGCTGAGGATGAGGGTTTGATTCCCAGTCAGGTCCCCTATGGGAGGCAACCGACTTATGTTTCTCTCTCACAGAGATGTTTCTCCGTCTCTCTCTGTGTCTTTCTCTCTCTCCCTTCCTCTCTTTCTAAAGTCAACTTAAAATGCATAAAAGAAAAGAAAATTTGTAAAACTTTAATTCTTTTCATCTGGTTTATTCCCTATACGGGCCAAAAAGCCAGAGACTGAATTGTCTTTTCATCATACACAAGACAATTAACAACTGTGTTGATGCTGATTCTATTTTGCACTCCACGTAAAAGCTGTAAAAAAAGATATAATTTTCTACATCACTTAATTGAAAAGTACTTTAAACTGACTATGAAAATAAGCCTTTAGCTAATCATTAGGTTTCACTTGGAGTAAATCCTCAATTAATGAGACACGGAAAAAGTTAGAGGCCGTAAGTTAAAATAGGAAAACAGAATAATATGGGCCATCTATGTTAGGAGAAAATAAAATTTTAGTGTTTAGTCAATAATATTAATTAGTATTCCTTATTATTGTGTGGAATAATTTTTGCTTTGAGAGTTCAAGGATTTTTAACTGGCTTATGTTGTATGGTTTGACTTTAGAATTCCTTGGGAGAATGCAAACACATTTCAACCTGACAGCTGCTCTAATATCCTCAAACACTGATATCAAAACACTTCTATATTGAGACTCGTCACCATCAGGGTAATTAGAAAGTAGTTGATTGTGCTGAGAATTCCACGCACCAAACCTGTTTGATGCAATGAGACATTTGACTTTTTTCATGCAAATAAAAGAATTTTAAAAGGTAGCAATCATTCATCACTTAAAAGAAAATCTTTTTAGGCGATAATTGGAAAACAAGTTATCTCAAGTGGATTTTCATCTAAGAGAATTCTAAAGCTCAGAGTGTCAGAATTAAAATAGTTCTTAAATTTAAGAGATATTCAATTCTAGTGGCTCTGACATTTTTAATTAAAAAACACTTTATATTCTTTTCTTCAAATGAAATTTTTCTCAGAACTTTTATATATAAAATGGAAAAGACATGCAGCTGCTATTAGAGAAGGCAGACAATAACTCATGGGCCTTTCCTTAAGAAGACTGCTCAATCACTCAGCTGTCCTTCAATTCCAACAAGTGTCCTTGGAACACCACTTAAAAATCACTACATTCTCACCGTTGTGAAGGGGTATCTCACTGTGGTTTTAATTTGCATCTCTCTGATGGCTAGCGATGCTGATGGAAAGTGATGCTGAGCATCCTTTCGTATGTCTCTGGGTCCTCTGTATGTCCTTCTTGGAGAAATGTCAGCTCAGGTCCTCTGTCCATTTTTTTGATTGGATTGTTTGTCTTACTCCAGTGGAGTGGAGTCATGTGAGTTCTTTATACATTTTGGAGATCAAACCCTTGTCTGAGGTATCCTTGACAGTAACCAGAGGTGAGGTGGGAGGGGGATAATGGTGGGAAAAGTGGGGAGGGGTTTTCAGGAACTTGTATAAAGGATGCATGGAAAAAACCAAAGAGGGGTAGGATCAAGGGTGGGGAGTAGGGATGGTTGGGGAAATTGGTTGGGGGACAATGGAAACAACTGTACTCAAACAATAAAAAATAATAAAAATAAATAAATAAAAATTACTATAAAATCAGAATATTTCTACAATTAATTCTCATGACTAGTGGCAGTTATGTTTTAAAAACTTTCTACAAATGCTAAATTAACTCCCAGAGAAAATTGAGGATAGAGCCTTTTGTGTTTCTGATCACAACATTTTCATCAATTTATAGAATATAACCTTGATTTTTTAAATATATTTTATTGATTATGCTATTACAGTTGTCCCATTTCTCCATCATTCCCCTCCACCCTGTACCCCCCTCCCACCAACATTCCCCCCTTTAGTTCATGTCCATGCATCATAAGTTCTTTAGCTTCTACTTTTCCCACACTATTCTTGCCCTCCCCCTGTCTATTTTCTACCTACCATCTATGCTACTTATTCTCTGTACCTTCCCCCCTCTCCTCCTCCCACCCTCCCTGTGATCTTCATTTCTGTGTTTCTGTTCCTGTTCTCAGTGTTTGCTTAGTTTGCTTTTGTTTTAGGTGTGGTAGTTAATATCTGTGAGTATGCTGTCTTTTTACTGTCATATTTTTTATCTTCTTTTTCTTAGAGAAGTCCCTTTAACATTTCATATAATAAGGGCTTGGTGATGATGAACTCCTTTAACTTGACCTTATCTGAGAAGCACTTATCTGCCCTTCCATTCTAAATGAAAGTTTTGCTGGATAGAGCAATCTTGGATGTAGGTCCTGGCCTTTCATGACTTGGAATACTTCTTTCCAGCTCCTTCTTGCCTGTAAGGTCTCTTTGGAGAAATCAGCTGACAGTCTGATGGGAACTCCTTTGTAGGTGACTGTCCCCTTATCCCTTGCTGCTTCTAGAATTCTCTCCTTCATTTTAATCTTGGCTAATGTAATTATGATGTGCCTTGGTGTGTTCCTCCTTGGGTCCATCTTCTTTGGGATTCTCTGAGCTTCCTGGACTTCCTGGAAGTCTATTTCCTTTGCCAGATTGGGGAAGTTCTCCTTTATTATTTGTTCAAATAACTTTTCCACTTGTTGCTCTTCCTCTTCCCCTTCTGGTACCCCTATAATTGGGATGTTGGGATGTTTAAAGATGTCCTGGAGGTTCCTAAGCCTCTCCTCATTTTTTTGAATCCTTGTTTCTTCATTCTTTTCTGTTTGGTTGTTTGTTTCTTCCTTCTGGTCTACTCCATTGATTTGAGTCCCAGTTTTTCTCCCATCACTATTGGTTCCCTGTGCATTTTCCTTCATTTCACTTATTGTAGCCTTCATTTGTTCCTCTAATTTGCGACCAAAATCAACCAAGTCTGTGAGCATCCTGACCACCAGGGCTTTGAACTGTGCATCTGATAGATTGGCTATCTTTTGGTCACTTAGATGAATTGGCTCTGGGGCTTTGATGTATTCTCCTGTTTGAGCCATTTTGGGTGTTGTTGTTGTTGTTGTTGTTGTTGTTGTTGTTTTGGTCTGGTCATGGCTGTTATGTAGTGAGGGGTGGAGCCTTAGGTATTCTCCAGGACAGAGCAGCTCAGTTGCTGGGTTATGGTGCTATATGTGGGAGTGGAGTCCAGGAGGGAACAATGGTGCTTGCTCTGCTCTCTCTCTGATTCCAGTCCCTTCCACCACTTACCCCAAGCAAATTGGGCCCTTAAGGTGCTGATTTCCATGTAGGTGGGCTTGTGTACATCCTAGGACCCTGTGGGTCTCTCCAACAAACTCTTCTGTGAGGCTAGGAGTCTCTCCCAGCACTTCAACCCCCACCAAGTGTTTTCAATTGGTGTTTTTAGGTTTTATTTCCTGACACTGGGGCCCTGGGTTACGAGGTCCATCTCACTCCTGGTTTTCACCTAAATTATCTGCATATAAATGTGGGACCGCCTGGTCAGCCAGCTGCCTTGTGCAGCCTCACTGAGTCTGCCCGTTGCCACGCTGTGCCTGGGGTCCACTAGCTGCCACCTGCATGCCTGTGGTCTGCTAGCCACTGCCTGTGTGCCCAGGTCTTCCAACCTCCACTTTTTCCTGCTGTGACTCTGCCCCTCTTAACGGTCTGGATGAATGGTTGTCGGACTTCCATACAGTTCAATTTTCTATCAGTTCTGGCTGTTTTCTTGTTTCTAAATCTTTGTTGTCCTTAATTTTGGTTGTGCAAGGAGGCACAGTGTGTCCACCTAAGCCTCCATCTTGGCCAGAAGTCTATAACCTTGATTTTTGTGTGTTTCTGCTTAAAGAAACCACATTTACTATATCTCCCTTATAAAAATTTAATTACATACAGTATGTCTTTATAATAAAACACAATCCCAGAAGGTTTAATGTTTTCTTGACCCTGAGTAATGTGACTGTAAATGTCTTCATCTTTCAGACTTATGAAAATGCTGTCTAATGTACTTTTGAAAAAATCAGTTGTCATCTCATGAATCCGCAAATGTAATGACTTTTTCTTCTTTTCCATAGCTTGAGCACTCACTATAGATGTTACTTTAGCACTTCCTAGAGTGGCCTCACATCTGGATCAGCATATTTTATCTTCCTTTTTTCTGGACATATTGCATTATTGATTCATTAACATTGACCTCAAGGCCAATTACATTATAAATCATGCCTGAAGGAAGCTTATCTAACTTACCCATTTTCTCCCTGTGATACATCTCAGTTTTTGTGTGCTTAGCAGCATGAGGCAGCACTTTAACACCATGTAAGGGATCATTTTAAACAGTGAAATCACCAACAAAAAGCACAAAACTAAGAAAAATGTAGAACTAAGTAAACTGCAAAAAGGGCGCTTGGTCACAGCATGAGAACTGAAACAAGAAGGCAAAGCTTTGCTTGTTTAGCCTCAGCTGAGAATGTGTACTCACAGTGACTTGAATTTTTTACTACCCTGCATGTCTATGAATGATTAGAAATGAGTTATGATAATCGATTTTTGAAGTTACAAATAAATTTAGCAAATAGGCAAATTTGTAAACAAAGTATTCAAAAATAATGAAGATCAACTATATTTTGTAGAAATCAAGCTTCATAAGTTGCCCTTTAAATTTTATTTTTGAATGTCTATTTACATTGTAACATATGACAGGATTTCCTTCCTTTTAAAGGTTAAATAATATTCCATTGTATATATCCACCATGTTTTGTTTATCCATTCATCTGTTGATGGACATTTGGATTGCTTCTATCTTTTGGCTACTGTAAATAATGCTGTTATGAACATGAATACTATATTTTTGGACTATAAGACACACACCCCCAAATTTGGCGGGAAATGGAGGTGCATCTTATAGTCCAAATGTAGCTTACCTGGCTCACTGTTGGGGGGGCAGCAGTGGAGCGGGGTCACAGTAGGCAGGAGCGGGGTCATTGCTGCGGTATACTATAGTGCTAGGGAGGAGGGTACAGGTGTGCAGGCACATTAGGAGAAGAAAACCTACAGCACCAGTACATGCCTCCATCACACGACTGGTGTGTCCCCCATTAACATTAACATAGGCAAATTCCACTGCAGAGTCACCTGTCATTCTTGGACAGGTTGGGATGATGGGAGCTGCAATTTGGCAACAGCTGCAGAGCCACACAGGTTGTGCAAAACTGCTGTCCCCATACAAGAGTGTTCCACAACCTGTGGCCCTCCAGCAGCAGGTCCCCCCATAACAGTGTCAGCAGCAGATCCCCCCATGACAGTGCATCATCCGCTGATGTTCTCAGCCTCAGTGCCCCCATAACTGTGAAGGACACAGTGCTGATAGTTCTGTCATTACTGTATTTTGATGTAGAAAGATACAATAGCCTACCGCAGTCTCCTGCTGAATCTACCATAATTGTGGAAAGATGTCAAAGCAGAAAAGGATTTCATATAAAATCCCTTTTAAACTGGAGGTAGTGAAGTATGCCAAAGAACACTGGAACAAAGCAGTGGAGAGACACTTTGGGCCACCTCCCACCAAAAAAAATGATATGGGAATGGAGGAAACAGGAGGATCAACTGCAAAAAATGGACAAAATGAAACAATGTTTTCATGGGCATGCTGCAAAATGGCCACAGAAGTGGACATGAAAGAGTGGATCACACGTCACAGGAACAATGGCTTTCAGTATCTACAAAAGTGATCATATATGAAGCCAAATGTCTTGCTGCAGAGAAAGGCATTGAGGACTGCACTGGATCATCACCATGGTACCACAGACTTATGGCCTTGCTATGCACACCAGAACTAGGATTGCACAAAAAATGCCTGTAGAATATGAATCCAAAATTGTGTCTTTTCACAAATTTGTACTGGATGGAAGAAGGAAAAACAGATTTGAAATAAGCCAGATTGGGGACATGGATGAAGTCCCATTAACCTTTGATGTTCCATCAAACAAGACTGTTGATGTGAAAGGTGCCAAAACCATAACCATGAAAACCCCAGGGCAGGATAAAACCCATTACACAGTTGTGTTGTCCTGCTGTGCAGATGGCACCAAACTGCCACCATTGCTGATTTTCAAGAGAAAAAACATGCCAAAAAAGGCAATCCCAAGAGAAGTCATTGTTCATGTTCATGACTAAGAATGGCTGGATAAAAATGGCATGAAGATATGGATAGAAAAAATGTGGTCCAAACATCCTGGAAGGTTTCTGGGAAAACCTGCTCTATGAGTACTTGACCAGTTTAGGGCACATATTACTGAAGCCACAAAAAAAGATTTAAAGAAGAGAAAACCCATCTAGCTGTAATTCCTGGTGGGGCTTACCAGCCAGTTGCAGCCTTTGGGCATTTTCATCAACAAGCCATTTAAAGTTTTCATGAGAGAAGAGGGGAACAAACGGATGGCTGCTGGAAATCACGGTCTGACACCAACTGCACGAATGAAGAGGCCCACTGTTACCCAAGTTTGTGAGTGGGTGCGAACCTCATGGCAGTCAGGTAAGGACGAAACTGTTGTGAGGTCCTTCAAAAAATGTGGCATCAGCAATGCCTTGGACATCTCTGAAGATGACACCTCTATGAACAGAGCGAAGACAGTGGCACTAGTGATTCTGAGGAGCTGAGCTTCATACATGTGGACAGCAGTGATGAGGAGTTCTTGGGGTTCCCTGATGATTAGAGGAGTTTCTGTACTTAAAGCTTAAAGTCAGTAGCAATGGTTGGTAATGCTGCTGTTGAGTTCTGTTTACATTTACATTGATGAAATATTATGTTATTTATGTTATTAAATATTTTACCACATTTTTTGCTTCAAATTTTTTTCCTATTTTCCTCTTCTAAAACCTACATGCATCTTATAGTCTGAAAAATATGGACATGGGTATCTTTTCAAGTCTATTAAATTCTCTTTTAACTTAATATATCTGGTCTTGTCTAAGGGGAATTTGGATCTGACACATGGTCCTTATCATTCTCACATAGGAGATGGTGTTCCTGGAATAAACAATATACATTTTCATCTTACAGCTCTACCATAAAGCAGAATATCAACTTCATGTTTACAGGTACCGCTGAACTCAGAGCACAAATGATATCTGACAGTGTCCATCACAGGACAATCGGACGGCACCAGTCACACAATGTCACAAGTCATACTCCGAAGACAGTACTTGCCTGTGATGTCCAACATTGTGATAATCACCATTGTCACCATTCACTTTTTAGGTGGTGAAAATGATGGCTCTTTAGGAGCCTGGTCATTCAATACAGCAAACCTACAGGCCAAAGCATGTGTGTTTGCTTTTATTTTTATAGGCCCACAATCATTGGGCACAATTAAACAAATCTAAAAAGCCTTGAGAAGTGAAAGTTCTTTTTCATTTTAGATTTTTTAAATTTTTTGTTTTTTCCTTTGAACTTTAAACTAGCAAAATTCAGGTGAGACTATCCTGAGAATTAACTAAAGAACCATCTCTAAACATGTGACTTAAGGGTTTGGAAACAAGTAATACTCCAGTGAATTGCATCTGGATATAATTACAGGAAGACAGTTCTGAAATGTGTTTGTAGATAGCAAGCCAAAAAAAAAAAAAAAAAAAAACAGAAAAGAAAAGGAAAGG
>PVKU01005379.1:0-27371 GCA_004027475.1 Anoura caudifer | reverse complement strand
GGTCTATCACAACTTGGATAAAACATCTCTCACAAGAACTCCTACTCTGTAAGCAACCTCTCAATTTAAAATCACTGTAACCTGAAAACTGTTCAGGAGAGAGTCATCAATGTATGGCATTTAAATGGGGGATGGGGAGTTTAATGAGGAGCAAAGAGTAGTCTTGAAGTGTCTCCCCACAGACTACTGATAAGTTCCAAGGGAAGATAGGAAGGAAGGAAGGAAGGAAGGAAGGAAGGAAGGAAGGCCTTGTATTCATATAAAATGTCAATGTCATAAAGGACAAAGAAAGGTTGGATAGTGGTTCCAGATAAACAGGTACTAAAGAAACATGATGATTAAATGCAATATGTAATTCTTTACTGAAGGAGAAAAAAGTCATTAAAAAGTTTACTATTGGGATAATTGACAAAAATGGAATATGAAAGTAAAGTATTGTATCAGTGTCAAATATTTTGATAACTATATTAAGATTATGTAAGAGAACTTTGGCTGGTGTGCCTCAGTGCATTGAGTGCTGGAGTGTGAACCAAAGGGTCACCAGTTTGATTCCCAGTCAGGGCACATGCCTGGGTTGTGGGCCAGGTCCCCAGTGGGGGGTGGGGGGTGCGTGAGAGGCAACCACACATTTACATTTCTCTCCCTCTCTCTCTCCTTACCTTAAATGAAGAAACATCTCTCCCTGCTCTTTCTCCTTAAATGAAGAAACATTTCCTCTTTACAAAGTTCTCTTGCCTATATCCTGCCTGCCACAAGGAAGGTGGTGTTCTGAGAAGAGAACACGAACATTTCAGTTATTAGAAATTAGGATTTTTTTGGCTGGTTTATAGATCAGTAGATTTTGAGTTCAGTTTTTGTCAGTCAATTCACCTGAGTTCAATCAAAGTGAGTTTCCGCATGTGCAAAGCTGAGAACTAAACCCTTCATCACAGTGAATTTACCCATGTACTGATACCTGAAGGCTGTTGAAAACTGGTCAAATAGCCTTCCTTACATACATTTCTGCTTGCTACTGTATATTTAGTCCAATATCCCAATATCACCATGAAATTGTATATCTTATAATTTGAAGACTATCTTCACAGAGGACAGAATCCCGTAACTGCTTGAATTTAAATACATACGTTTTAAGTCAGATTTTACTTACCTTGTGCAATAATGCCTTTTATTACACTCTTATTATACTCTATCATTTATGTTTAAGATGAATGAGAAGCAGTTAAGATTATGCAACAAAAAGGTTAAGTTGCTCCTACTGTTATTATAGTAAAAAGAAAATGACTGTATTTTAAATGATTTTTAAGATCAAAAGATAAATCTGTGTCTAACTATGAATTAATTACAAAATGTTCCTAAATATGTTTCTAAAATACTGGTGTTAGAGTTTTTGCTTGAGTACAGAGCTACATTTTATATGTCCTACATTACTGGAGCTCACACTCTTTGGATGGGAGGCAGGTATCAGGGAGCCCAGAGGCCCGGACGTGATGGTGCCCTCTATCTCCGGCCAGTGAGGTCACTTGTGGAGAAGACAATCACTCAACGTACATCCTCACTTTACAAATTACTAACATTAAAAGATTAAAGTAGATGATTTGACGTGTGTGGCAGAGCCTTCTGCGTGGCGTGGGCCCAGCTCCCGCTCGGAGATGCACAAGACCCACGCCCACAGATAGGTTCTCTCGTGGGTAATCGGATTTGCAATATACTTAGGCTGTTTTGAGAGTGGGCTCTTTGCTGAAACCCCCTCACCCTGCAAGTACCTTGCAGGGCCCAGTGTAACTGCCTGCTTATTCATTTGCTAATGTCCTTCTTCTGTGGTGTAATGAGGGGCATTGGCTCCTTTGTTGTAAAGGAGATAGTGAAGAGAAACCATCTTGGAATGTAAGATGTTTTGATTAGAATAAAGGCCTGTCATGGTGGAGGCTGCGGCTTTGGCTCCTCTTGAGAGAAAAGCCTTGCAGTTACCCTTATTCCTCCACCAGACTCAGTAGTCTGTGTGCATGTTTTAATTCATCCGTAATGACACGGACACTGCTGGTCGGTGTCTGCAACAGACATGTATTTTCCCTCCAAACATACTCTTTCTTATTCTGATTCCAGTCCTTCTGGTGATCTGGGGTTTCACTTAAGTGATAGCAAAAAAAAAAAAAAAAGCTTTTTATTAAATGTCCTAGTGGTGGATTGTGCCAATATTCTAAACACATCAGCGATACCTTTTAAAAATATTTTTTGTAAAAAGAAATCAAATGGAGAAAGAGAATTATAGATACAGAATGAAAACATAATTTGGCCTGAAATTAGGAAATGAGCAAAAAAGAAACTTGCAAATATATTACTTAAAAAGTCAAAGCCTTTCATGAAAGTGCATTTGGTTTGTTAATACTTATTATAAATAAATTATTTAAATAACTGGGAGAGAAGAAATTCCCACATAACTGTCTCCTCCTCAAGTGTCCTCTTGAAATGCTAAAATTAGCATGTGAATTCATAGGCTAAGGAGCTTTGAAAGAATAGAAAAGCAAATCTAGAGGAAAAACAACATTCAGGGATCTGAAATCTTTTTATAATTCCTTGGCACCGTAATATTAGCTCGTAGAACACCCACTCAGACATTTTATGTGATATTATTTTTTGCAATGATGAAAGAATATTAAACCTGTTTCTCAACTCACTAAGCATCCTCCTACTTTAAAACCATAGCCATTCCCAAAGCATGCACAGGCATTTTGTTATACTTAAAACTTTTTTTCTACTGTTATCCTTTCTCCAATGTTTTTTTCCCAAGAGAAGGTGGACATGGTGTAGAGATCACAGTTTTCAGTGAAAGGTGACTGGAGAGTAGGATCATCTGTCCCATCTTCATCCTTCAATGAGTGTTAGTTATGTGTCAGACACGTTTTGGTGTACATCCTAATTTGATCCTCATGATGAGTTTTAGAGCTAAGAATAATTGTTACGCCTACTTCCCATTTAATATACAGGAGAGAAAAATGATGCATGGTGGTGTTATGGTCCTAGCAGGTGAAATTCAGAGAAGACTGAGGGTTGGCTGCCAAAGGAGTGATGTAGAAAATTAACCCAGAGCTCAGCATGAGCCCATTTCCTGCCCCATTGGGCAGAGTAGCCCCGAAACTAGCAAACCATATAAGGGAATCCAAACTAACCTGCTTTGTGTCACGGAACCCGGAAGAAAGAATGTATATATATGCCCCTGAATCCTTTGTTCGGGGCTCAGAATTTGGAGTCTGCACTCCTCTGGGCCCGTGCATGTTAATAAAGGATCGTGCTCCTGAATCCCTCCGGTGTTTGGTCGTTTCATTTTAGTATAACAGGAGGAGGGGTGCATTTTTTATTGTAACAAGAGCAGGGGAAAAGGGAATGTGTGCCAATATGGTAAGCCATGAAGGTTCAAAAAGATTCAAGGGAGTTCTCTCTGATTAATTTCTCTTTGAAGTAAGAGACAATGTCATCTGCTTAGAGTGAGAGGGCAGGACACAAGGCAAGAAGGTTTTTGACAACACAGAGGTGGCTGGGTGTACTGAACAGAGAAATGATCTAAGATGGTCAGGCAGTGCCCAAGGTACATTGGCATTTGCTGATCTTGTGTTTCCTTCTCAATGGATTCAGTGGCTTGGGTAGGTGAGTAAAGGTGATTCAGTGTTAAAGTATCAAAGGCTATATCTCTTGCTAGCTATAAGATCTTGGGAAAGTTATTTACCCTCTGTAAATCCTGGTTTCCTCATTTGAAAAATTAGGAGAAATAAATCCTGTAAGATTATTTTGAGGATAAGATAAAATGAGATTAATTCTTTTAAAAAATGCAAGATCCCTGGCATGTTCCAAGGCTCAAATTTTATAATAGCCATTACTATTATTGTTATTACTTTTGTTATATCTAGGCTTGAAGCCAAACTAGAAGATATCTGAAAATACCATTTTATTGAAAGCCACTTGGAATAAATGACAAAAAAGCCACAATTTATTATGACCAAAATATGTCTAGAGAAGAATCAAAAGAACCATACCCATGAATCTTTAAATGAAGGTTTGTAAAGGAGACCAATCCTGTCAGTGTCAATCTCCAGAAACCAAGAAATTATATGCACTTAAATTGTGATGAAAATAGAGAGCTACGGTACATGTTTTCTCTTGGAATTTCAAAAGAGTTATTGGAGTGAATTTGTTGAGTACGTCAGCCTGTTTCCTCAAAGACGTGGCTTCAAAGAAAAAGTCTGACAGTATTTCATGTTGGGGTATTTTTGTATATTTATAAATAATCATTTTTTATCACTTTCTTTTTGTTGGCCCACATTCGAGATGAGTTTGACACTCATGAACATGAAAGCCTCCGCCCGAGGGGCATTCGCTGTGAGCTGAGCCCCTGTGATCCCGACTCCCACCCACTGCACCGACTTCCTTTCAGTGTTCTTTATTTCTCCCTCCAACAATGTCTTGTGGCAGTTTTTACTAGAGCCAAATATGTCTCCTTTTCTCTCTACGAGACAGAGTACCAAATTTCAATGAGATACACTTTACCATTCAATTAATCATTCAATTGTCTCAACTATTACTATGTAAAACATTTCAAAGTTGCACAGTTAATAGCCATCTGGAGAGTGAAAGAACAAGTAGTAAATTCCTGTATTACACTCAATTTAAATGTCACATAAATATACTTATTGTTTACTGGAGTAGTAAATTATTCCTTAAAGACAGGTAAGAAATATAAAACTATTTTAATTTCATGATACTGATATGAGATACTGAAATACTGATACAAGATAAAATGTTTTAATTAGTATTTATTTGTTGTGATTGAAGTGTGTCCATATTTCTGCACTCTTCTTTGTCCTTGGCAAAATTACGAGATCCCTGCTTGCAGAAAAAGGCGTCTGTCTTCTCTACTTAGGGACCTTTTCCTACTCTCTCTATCCTGCCCTACAAGCTGCAAGAGATTCTGTAAGAGAGAAAAAACTAGTCTGCAAGTCTTACTTAACACACTTTTTGTTTGTTTCAACTACAGACTCCCAGTTTCAGTAGAAAACATCTAAAATGTAACCAACAGCTAAAACATAAAGAAAAAATTTCTGAATTTCAAGATGGCAGCAGAGTACATGGAAACTATACTCACCTCCTCCCAGGACCAAATTGAAATTACAACTAAATTAAAAAATGATCATCCTGTGTGTAACCAAGTGAAGACTACCTGAAAAGGAGTCTTATAGCCAACAATTTACACAAGAAGCCACATCAAGACTAGTAGGAAGGGAAGAGATGCAAAAAAGGTTGACCCTCCTCCTAGGGGCAACGACTAAGGTTACAAGGAGATATCTCAGTTACTGGAGATTCCCCCTGAAAAGCACGGGGCCTACCTAAACCCCAAGCCAGGCTCCCAGCCTACAGCACCAGAGCTGAAAAGTAGTGGGTTTCTGTCCACAAGAAAGAAACAGGAGGCCACTAGGCAAGCTCTTAAAGGGCCAACACACAAAATTTCATTCACAGCCACTTAGCCTGGGATCTGGTGGAGGGAGAGAAGAGCAGACTAGAGTTGTGTGAGGAGAGTGTGAGGTTCAAGGCTTTGGGCAGAGACCTGAGAGACAGCCACTGGGATCCTTGTACTGAGTTATTCTTCAAGACTGCAGACACTATCTTTATAGGGTGGACCACCCCTTCTCTGTGGCTTCAGCCTAGGGGAAAATAATTGCCCCACCTTCTAGACTCCCTCTCCCCCTACTCTGAGGAGCTTAGACCCTGCTGAGGAGTCAGCTACCTTGTCTGGCATGTAGAGCACTGCGCAGACTCAGGGAGTATCAATGACTGTGTCGTGCCTTTGGGATGGGGCTATTCCACCTTTCCTGTGAACTTGACTGGCGCTTCCCCCTCATGGGAGATCCAATAGAATGATCATCCCAGCTTCTAGCAGACCCCCTTTCTGGGCTCTGGAGGCCCCACCCATCAGACTCCTAGTGGTTCTACACTGCTGAGGTCAGGGCAAAATTCAGGACAGACTGAGTCATGTCTTCTGGGGCTGAGGCTACACCCAGCACCTTCCGTGAAGCTTAACAGGTACCTCCCCATCATGGAAGATCCACTAGGCCCATCCTTCCAACTCCACCAAGTGCACTTCAGTGACTAAGCCTTTCAAGCAGCCAGCCTGAGAAGGCTGTCAGAGGCAGATCTCAGAGTGCCTTGAGAACTTTGCTGACCTGCCCCTGGGCTCACTGCTAGTAAAACACAGCTTTGGTATGCAGCTTGGTCCTTCCCATGTGGACCCAAACCCAACAGAGACAGCCACAAACTGTGGATCACTTGTAGCTACAAACAGATTGCCTGAGGGCCAGGCAGAGACTGTGTCTGACATTGGCCTGCACTAGGGTCCCTCCTACGAGGTCTAGAAAAAACATACTCAGTGACAAGATTCAGACAACATCAGAGCAGGATCCAATATTCTTCACAAGCAGCCTATCCAAAGGGGGATCTTGGCAGGAACTAAACACTGCCGAGGGGAATTCCACTTTATGTGATCAGCACCTGCACAGCAGCCCACATGCCGTACTCATGGTTGAGCCTCACAGTCAACCAGCCAGAGGGTTGATCCCATGCACAAAGAGGCCAGTAGCAATCAAGACTCAATTACAACAGGAAGTCGCACATAAGTCACACACGGGACATTCCTGCACCACTCAGCTCAGGTGATCAAGGAACTGCACCTCTGGACCCCACAGGACACCTATTATATAAGGCCACCCCATGAAGACTGGGAGTCATAATAGTTCTATATAAAACAGAAACAAACACAAAGAAGCAGCTGAAATAGAAAAACAAAGAAACGAGCCCTAAATGAAACAACTAAAGAACTTTCCAGAAAAAGAGATAAATGGAGGGAAGTCATTTATCAAATATGGAATTCAAAGTAATGGTTACAAGGATGCTCACGGAACTTTGTGAGAAATTTAACATTAAAAAGGACATAGAAACCACAAAAAAAGGACTACTCAGAAATAAAGAATACAATATCTGACATTAAGAATATACTGGAAGAATAAAGAATAGGTTGGATGAAGCAGAGGGTCAAATTAGCGATTTGGAATACAACAACAACAGCAAAACAAAACACCCAATCAGAGCAGCAAAAAGAAAACAAGAATTAAAATTTTAAGATAATTAAGGGGCCTTGGGGACAACATAAAGCATAACAACATCTGTATCATATGGAGTACCAGAAGGATAGGAGAGAGAGCAAGTTATCAAGAACCTGTTTGAAGAAATAATGACCAAAAATTTCTCATATCTGGTGAAGGAAAGAGACACACAAGTATAGGAAGCACAGAGTCCTAAATAAGATGAACACAAAGAGGCCCATGACAAGACACATCATTATGAAAATGGGAAAGGTTAGAGACAAAGAAAGACTCTTAAAAGACACAAGAGAAAAACAATTAGTTACCTACAAGGGAGCCCCATAACTGTCAGCTGATTTCTCAACAGAAACATATCAGACCCCCAAAAATTGGCATGAAATATTCAAAGTGATGAAAAGCTAGGGTCTACGACCAAGACTACTTTAACAAGCAAGGTTATCATCTAATATTGCAGAAGTAAAGAGCTTCTCAGACAAGAAAAAGCTAAAGGAGTTTGTTCCCACCAAACCACTATTACAAGAAATGTTAAGGGGCCTGCTTTAAGAAGTAGAAGAATATGGAAAAAAACATGAAACATAATTAAAAGGAAAAAATCAATAAATACATACCTATCAACAATCACTTTAAATATAAAATGGCTTAAATGCTTCAATGAGAAGACATGGGGTAGCTGAAAGAATAAAAAAACAAGACCCATATTTATGCCATCTACAAGAGACCCACCTCAGAATGAAAGATATACACAGACTAAAAGTAAAGGGATGGAAAAAGATATTTCATGCAAATGAAATTTTTTAAAAGCTGGGAATAAAAAAAGCTGGGTAGCAATATTTATATCTGACAAAATAGGCTTTAAAAAACAAAGGCAATAGATAGTAAGAGACAAAGAAGGGCACTATATAATGATTAAGGGAGCAACCAACAAGAAGATATAACTCTTGCAAACATTTATGCACCCAAAATAGGAGCACCTAAATATGTAAAAAAAATCTTGATGTATATAAAGGAAGAGATTGACAGTAGTACAGCAACACTAGGGGATTTTAACACTCCACTGACATGAATAAATAGATCAGCCAGACAGACATTAACAAGGAAACAATGGTCTTAAATGACACTCTGCATCAGCTGGATTTTAACTGATACCTTCAGAGGATTTCACACCAAAGAAGCAGGATATACATACTTTTCAAGTGTACATTTTCCAGGATATACCACATATTAGAATACAAAACGAGTCTCATTAAATTCAAGAAGACCGAAATCATATCAAGCATCTTCTCTGACCATAATGCTATGGAACTAGAAATTAATCACAAGAAAAAAACTGAAAAACACACAAAGACATCAAAGCTAAATATCACGTTACAAAACAATAAATTGGATAACAATGAGATCAAAAGATATCTTGAAATGCATGAAAATGAAAACAAAACATCCCAAAATCTAATGGAAACAGCAAAAGCAATCTTAAGAGAGAAATTCGTAGAATTAGAGGCCCACCTCAAGAAACAAGAAAAATCTCAAATAAACAATCTAATTTTATACTTAAAGAACTGGAAAACAAATGAAGAACAACAAGCAAAGCCCAAAGTGAGTAGAAGAAAGGAAATAATAAACATCAGAGCAGAAGAAATGAAAGAAAAGAAAGTCTAAAAAGACAACATAAAAGATAAATGAGACCAATAGCCAGTTATTTGGAAAGACAAACAAGATTAACAAACCTTTAACCAGATTCATCAAGAAAAAAAGATAAAGGACCCAAATAAATACAATTAGATATGAAAGAAAAGAAGTAACAACTGACACAAAGAAATACAAAGGATTGTAAGAAAATATTATGAACAACTATATCCACAAATTGAACAATCTGGACATAATGGATAAATTCCTAGAAAAATACAGTCTTCCAAAACCGAGTCAAGAAGAATCAGAGAATCTAAATAGACAGATTACAACTAGTGGAATTAGAGCAGTAATCAAAGAAAGTTCCAAAAAACAAAAGTCCTAGAACAATGGTTTCACAGGTGAATTTTACCAAACATGCAAAGAAGAACACACACCTATCCATCTCAAACTATTCCAAAAATTCAAGAGGAGGGAAGACTCCCAAGCTCATTTAATGTCACCAGCATTATCCTACTTCCAAAACTAGATAAAGACACTACAAATAAAGAAAATTATAGGCCAATATCTCTGATGAATATGTAGATGCTAAAATCCTCAACAATGACTTCTGGCCAAGATGGAGGTGTAGGTGGATACACTGTGCTTCCTCACACAACCAAAAGAATGACAACAAGTTTAAAAACAAAAAGCAACCAGAACTGCCAGAAAAATCAAGCTGTATGGAAGTCCAACAAACAAGGAGTTAAAGAGACATTCATCCAGACCAGTAGGAAGGGCACAGATGAGCAGCTGGGATGGAGAGGACACATGGCAAGGCAGCAACTGGAGGACTGGAGCAGGTGAGGTGGCAACTGGTGGACAAGGTGGTCCCACATTTGCATGAAGATAAACCAGGAGGAAAAACTGGGGAGCAAGACAGACTGCGTAACCCAAGGTGACTGCATGGGAAAATAAAGCCTCAAAACCTCTGACTAAAAAAACCTGTGCAGGTTGAGGAGGTGGGAGAAACTCCTAGACTCACAGGGGAGTTTATTGGAGAGACCCACAGGGTCCTAAAATGTACACAAGCCCACCCATCTGGGAATCAGCACCAGAAGGGCCCAATTTGCTTATGGGTAGCAGAGGAAGTATTTCAAAGATGGTTGAGAGCAGAGCAAACGGTATTGTTTCCTCTCAGACCCATCCTCCACATATAGCATCACAAAGCAGCGACTTTGGTTGTCCTGTCCAGGCCAGTACCTAAGGCTCCGCCCCTTATATGTAACAGGTGCACTGAGACAAAAGAAAGGGGGGAGGTAGGGCAAATGAAAGAACATATCAAAGCTCCAGAAAAAAATACAACTAAGCGATGATGAAAGAGCCAACCTATCAGATGCGGAGTTCAAAACACTGGTAATCAGGATGCTCACAGAATTGGCTGAATATGGTCACGAATTAGATGAAAAAATGAAGGCTATGCTAAGTAAAATAAAGGAAAATGTACAGGGAACCAATAGTGAAGGTAAGAAAACCAGGACTCAAATCAACAGTTTGGAGCAGAGGAAAAAATAAACATTCAACTAAAATAGAATGAAGAAACAAGAATTCAAAAAAATGAGGAGAGGCTTAAGAACCTCTGGGACAACTTTAAACATTCCAACATCCAAATCATAGGGGTGCCAGAAGGAGAAAAGGAAGAGCAAGAAATTGAAAACTTATTTGAACAAATAATGAAGGAAAACTTCCCCAATCTGGCAAAGGAAATAGACTTTCAGGAAGTCCAGGAACACCACAGAGTCCTAAAGAAGTTGGACCTAAGGAGGAAAACATCAAGGCACATCATACATTACACAGATTAAAGATAAGATAAGGAGAGATTCTTAAAAGCATCAAGAGAAAAGGAGACAGTTACCTAAAAAGGAGTTCCTATAAAACTACCAGCTGATTTCTCAAAAGAAATCTTACAGGCAAGAAAGGGCTGGAAAAAAGTTTTTGAAGTCATGAAAGGCAAGGACCTCCATCCAAGATGACTCTATCCAACAAAGCTATGATTTAGAATGGAAGGGCAGATAAAGTGCTTCCCAGATAAGGTCAAGTTAAAGGAGTCCATCCCTTATTATATGAAATGTCAAAGGGATTTATCTGAGAAAAAGAAGATGATCAAAAACATGAACAGTAAAATGAAAAGAAACTTACAACTATCAACAACCAAACCTAAAAAAAAAACAAAAACAAACTAAGCAAACAACTAGAACAGGAACAGAATCACAGAAATGGAGATTACATGGAGGGTTATCAGTGGAGAAGGGGAATGAGGGAATGTGGGGGGAAGTACAGGGAATGAGAAGCGGAAGTGGTAGGTACAAAATAGACAGGGGAAGGTTAAGAATATTATGGGAAGTGTAGAAGTCAAAGAACTTATATGTGTGACCCATGGACGTAAATTAAGTGGGGAGGAATGTGGGTGGGAGGGGTAATGCAGGGTAGAGGGGAATAAAGGGTGCAAATGGCACAACTATGATAGCATAATCAATAAAATATATTTAAAAAATAAAACTAAAATAAAATCCTCAACGAAATGGTACCAAACCAGATTCATCAATATATTTAAAAGATTATACACCAGAATAAATGGGATTTATTACAAAGATGCAAGATTGGTACAATATTGGCAAATCAATAAACTTGATAAACCACAGAAACAAAATGAAGGATAAAAACCACATTATTATATTCATAGATGCAAAAAAGTATTTGATAAAATTCAGCAGCACCTGCTTATAACAAGAACTCTCAGAAAAGTGGGAACATACCTCAATGGAATAAATGCCATATGTGACAAACCCACATCCAACATCATCCTCAATGAGCAAAAACTAAAAGCATTTAGTTTGGAACAAGACAAGGATGCCTGTTTTTCTTAAGATCAGGAACAAGACAAGGATGCCTATTTTTACCACTCCTACTCAACATAGTAATGAAAATCCTAGCCACAGCAATCGGAAAACAGCAAGAAATAAAAGGCATTCAAATTGGAAAGAAGTAAAATTGTTATTATTTGTAGATGATGTGATACTGTACAGAGAGAACCCTAAGGATTTCACAAAAATAAATTACAGGAACTAATAAATGAATTCTGTAAAGTAGTATGATCCCCCCCCCAAAAAAATGCCAGAAATCAGTTGCATTTTTATACACCAGTAATGAACTATCATAAAAAGAATATAGGGAAACAATCCCATTCACAATTGCTTCAAAATTAAAGTACCTAAGAATAAATTTAACCAAGGATGTAAAAGACCTATACTCAGAAAAATATAAGACCCTGAAGAAAACAATTGAAAAGATACAGATAAGTGGAAGCATATATCATGTTCATGCATAGGAAGAATTAACATAATTAAAATGTCCATACTATCACCCTGGCTGGTGTGGATTGAGCTCAGTGGATTGAGTGTGGGCCTATGAACCAAAGAGTCACCAGTTCAATTCCCAGTCAGGGCAGGTGTCTGGGTTTCAGGCCAGGTCCCCAGTGTGGGGAGCATGAGAGACAGCCACACATTGATGTTTCTCTCTCTTTCTCCCTCCCTTCCCTTCTAAAATGAATAAATTTTTTAGCAGTCTTTTAAAAAAATGTCCATACTACCCAAAGCAATCTATAAATTCAATGCAATTCTTATCAAGATACCAATGCATATCTCACAGAAATTAAAACAAATATTCTAAAAATGTATGTGGAACCACAAAATGTCATGAATAGCCACAGCAATCTTGAAAAAGAAGAAAGTTAAAGGAATCATGCTACCTGATATCAGACTACATTACAAGGCCATAGAATCAAAACAGCATTGTGCTGGCATGAAGAGCAAACTCATAGATCAATGGAACAGAATAGGGAGCCCAGAAATAAACCCACAACTTTATGCTCCATTAATATTTGACACAGGAAGCTAAAACATACAATGGGCTAAAGATAGTCTATTCAATAAATGGTGTTGGGAAAAATTGAACAAATAAGTGAGAAAAAATGAAACTAGCCACCACCTTCTTACAACATATACAAGAATAAATTCAAAATGTATTAAAGACTTAAATATTAGACTTGAAACCATAAAAATCATAGAAGAAAACATATGCAGTAAAATAGATGACATTTCTAGTACCAATATTTTTCCTGATATATCACCTTGGGCAAGGGAAACAAAAGAAAAAATAAACGAGTAAGACTACATCAAACTAAAAAAATTTTTTGTACAAAACCATCAACAGGATCAAAAGACAGGAAACCATCAACAGGATGAAACCATCAACAGGATGAAAACACAGCCTACAAATGAGAGAACATATTTGACAATACATCCGATAAGGGCTTAATGTCTAAAATTTATAAGGAACTTACAAAACTCAACTTCAAGAAAACGAAACAATCCAATTAAGAAATGGGCAAAGGACCTGAATAGACATTCTCCAACAAGGACATACAGATGGCTGGTTCGATTCCCAGTCAGGGCACATGCCTGGGTTGCAGGCCAGTTCCCCACAAGGGACACATGAGAGGCAACCATACATTGATATTTCTCTCCCTCACTCCCTCTCTCCTTCCCTTCCCTCTAAAGATAAATAAATAAAATGTAAAAAAAAAACAAAACCCAGATGGCTAAATAGACATATGAAAAGATGCTCAACATCACCAATCATCAGAGAATTGCAAATTAAAACCACAATGAGATAACGTCTCACACCTGTCAGAATGGCTGTCACCAATAAATCAACAAACAACAGCTGTTGGCGAGGATGTGGAGAACAGGGAAGCTTCGTGTACTGCTGGTGGGAAGGCAGACTGGCGCAGCCACTGTAACACAGTATGGATTTACCTCAAAACGTTAAAAATGGTACTGCCTTTAACCAGCAGTTCTACTTCTGGGAATATATCCAAAGAAACCAAAAACACTAATTGAAAAGAATACAGGGTCCAACACAAATAATACCCCTTATTATTACAAAATCATAAGCATGTAATTCTGTAACACAATGATAACATATTCAACCACACCATATGATATTGTAAGTGAAATGCTCAAATTAAAACTATAAATTATTACACCCATATTATTACACTACCAACCACACTTAAGCAGGCGATATGGACCCTGCTTAAGGACCCTGCTGGACCCTGTATGTGCACCTCTATGTTCATTGCACCATTATTTACGCTAATCAAGATTTGGAAGCAGCCCAAGTGCCCATAGATAAGTGGATAAAAAAGCTGTGGTCCATCTACATGGTGGAATACCATAAAAAAAGGAAATCTTACCTTTTATGACAGACAGCATAGATGGACCTGGCAAGTATTATGCTAAGGGAAATAACCCAGTCAGAGAAAGACAAATACCATATGATTTCCCTTACACAATATTTGGGATCTAACGAACAAAATAAATTGACAAACAAAATGGAAACAGACTAGAAATAGCTGTCAAAGGGGAAGAGGGGTGGGGGTGGGTGAATAAGGTGCAGAGATTAAGCAAAGAAAAAAAACTGAGACACAGACAACAGCATGTTGGTTACCAGAGGGAAAGGAGGGTGGTGGGAGGTAGGAAAGGGTAAAGGGGGCGTAAATGGTGATGGAAGGAGACTGAACTTGGGGTGGTGAACACACAAGACAATACACAACTGATGTGTTACAGAATTGCATGCCTAAAACCTATATAATTTTATTAACCAATGTCACCTCTGATAAATTCAATTTAAGAAAAATAAAAATAAATAACATTTTTAATTTAAAAAAAGAAATAAATTCCTAAGAGATGCTCAAGACAGTTTTCTCTTAAGTCCGGAGAAAGGAAGCACTCCCGTTCCAGGTTCCAGAAGTGGTGTCGCATATGGAAACGCAGGTTTCGAACTGGTGGGTCCTATCTCCCGCCTCCTTCCTTGGAGCTGTTTCCTTTCCAGTAACCCTGAGGTAGCCCTATCCACATCTCTCACCGGAAGGCTTAGGAGCCATCCTACGACCTGCCACAACCCTGCCTGATGCAAGAGATAGCCATGCCATTTTCCCTTTGATACCCTGTCCCTAAAACCAGATTCTTTACAAACTGAGTATAATTACCAGACAAAACAGAATTAATTGCCACCCTCTCACTCCCAATCAGGACTATAATTAACATAATTATGATTGATCAGACCAGTTTTACCTGCCGCCAGCCTCATAGGCCTCAGTTCCAATTTGAATCCTCACCCTCTCCCCTAAGCTCCTGTATCAGCTGCAGCCTGATTGGTTGGGAACGTTGGAGACCAGTTTTCCTTTAGCGTATCTAAAACTGGAACCAACAACCTGGCAGATTTTTAGGATGGCGGCATGCTAGTTGATTCCCGAGTACTAGCCATTATTTGCTCTACCCTCTGGCTGGAAGCAAGAACTGAACATGCTTGGGGACCTGACCCCCAAGGCTGTACTGACACAGCCAGCCTGTGCCGCTGGGTCATTTCCCATGACCTGGAATTTATGCCTCACAGCGGCATCACGTGCCCTCTCTCACGATTCCTAAGCCCTGTCTTACCTACAGTACCAGTGAAGCAGCTACAGGAAGGCTTCCATGGAGCCTGGGAGAAAACTTTCATTTCTTCTCCCTTATACGTTAAGAGAACTCCCCCCTACCCCCATGCCCCAATGGAGCAAAGAATGAGATCATTACATAGGCATGTACGTAATATAAATTCAAGACATAGAAAACACATTATTAGTCAGGATTGTTCTTTTTTTAACCTTTGGAGATGGTTATGTGTGAAAGCAGGGGTAAAACTTTCTAAATGTAATTTATAGCCAACTACTGCGATTAAATTGATAGGAATTAGTTATTATTGTCATTATCTTGACTATCAACAGTTTGTAGATAGGCTAAAATAGAATTGGAAAGAACTGTCTCTCTATAATTCTGAAAAGACAAAGAACACAGGAAAGTAAGAGGGAATATTCAACTACCAAATGAAAAATTTTAAACTTCAATGTCTAGGGAAAAAAAATGTTTTCTTTGATCATATTCTGGTATACAAATTCCAGTTTTAGCTATATGATGCCTTCTAAGGTAAATTTTGCTTTCATGTCTCTTTTAACTCAAAGGTCATCATCACAAGAGACTCCATGTGGAGGTATAACATTAAGACTCACTTTGTTTTTGAATAATAGTATAGAGTATAATAATAGTACAATAAATTTCTCCATTTTCAAACTGACATTTTAAAAAAGGCTAGTCAAAAGGCTTTTTAAAATGGGATGCTTTTCCCCATTTTCCCAGTGCTTGGTGATTTCTTCCTCAATGCCCATTGATGAAATTTTGCCTCAGCAAAAGCTTTCTGAACAACTTCCCAGCAGTTAAAAGGCAAAAAGGATTACCTTTTCAAATAGCTCAATTTGCATCCAATGAGGATTTTGCCTACGGGGTGTCAGAAATATTTGCAGGAAAATCCTGACATTTCTGACAGCAAGAGAAGAAAGATAATGGTGACGAATATAATCTTGCTGGAGTCTGGATCCTTTGGATACTATATTTAATGAAATGTTGATTTCTAAGGTGGTGTTCCTATCGTCAGTCATACTATACTCCTTTTTTTTAGAATCTTTAAAAATTAAATACAAAATAAATTGTTCACTCCATTCTCAGAATTAATGGATAGATATCAAGATTTCAAGAGCTGCCATTTAATTTGCAGTTAAATCATATTCTGTAGGACTTATTTTGTAGACACGTTAAGAGTTTATGGGTCTACAGTGACTTGACCTCCTTCAAAGGACCAGGAAAAGACTTTCTTGGGTGGAGGTATAGAAGTCCAACTACTCTTTATACTTAAGAAAAATGACTTTCCTGTTATTATTCAAAGTAATAACTGTGTAGAAAATGAAATTAATCAGATAAAGCATGCCCAGGGCTTAGTGTATCAAATTCAAATGTATTAGCATAAATGAAATCAATCTCTATACTGTTCCCCTTTCTTACAGACTCCAATCCACATAATCAGCTAAGGGAATGGTATTAACTAACCCAAACAGGGATTACAGTCAGAGCTCCATATCATTAACAGACTGATATAAATAGACCCAAGAATTTCACACATATCAATAAATCTACACCTTTTCTTAAGGGGAAGATGGATAACCTATCTCTGAACAGAATAGGGGAAAGCTAGATATGCTTAAATAAATGAACAAAGCCTTAAACAAGGAGTCTGATGAGACTATATGTAATAAAGAAAGAGAAATACTTTCCTATGACTCAGTAAATGTAAATGGTTGCTAGGCAAGTCCCTTGCTTTTCTGCTTTCCGAAGGGCCTAACAATGTAAGGAATGACTTTCTAGTGGCCTTAGAAGTGAGAGATCACAGGCAATAATAAATGATCCCAGTGGGGGAAACCGATTCTTCCCTGGCCGTTCAGTGTGACTGCACCTGTCCTGCAAGATGACAGGACGGCTGCCCCAGGCTTACCCATGCAGTGCTGAATAGAAGGTATTAAGGTCCGACTGGCGCAAGCATCTATAATACCTGTGGCAATTAATCTCCTAATAGGAAATCCTAGACCTTTTCGGCCAACAGATAAATCCTAGGGCAGGATTACTTAAATTATTGAAGTTTTTTGTCCATGGTGTTTTTAAAGCAAGCTTTACTCAGTGCATTAAATGAACTGGCTGGTTGTATTTACTGGTACTAATTCTGCTATTTCCATTGTGAAAACCAGTGGCTTTTTCTCTGTCCATTATGTGAAAGAGTCTAAGAATTTTATTCATAGGGCTCTTTATTTAAACTAAGAATATTGGAATTCAGTATGCAAAATATATAAGTATGCGGGTTCAAATTTTTCCATGACCTCAATCAAACTTTGTATGTTAGTTTTGCACCTGCCATATCAACAGCTAAAATCACTACAGTTAATTGTGGACAGATCTAGCTCAACACAATGAAATGGCAAGTGGTCACGTAGTACCTTCACTTTTGTAATAAAAAATAACTGTTTGTGTAACAAAAAGGTGTGCCATGACTGTTGTCCTATAAACTGTCTTCTACCTAGTTAGAAACACAGTATATAGTACATTGATGTTAACTTACAATCAATTGAAGTCTTCACATCACAGAGAGAAAAATATCATGATAAATATTTTGAAGCATGATTCTAGCACTGTTCTATGCTCTTAAAACATATTAACTTTATCTTCACAACACCTAAGTACTATCAAATTAAGTTTTTTTAAGATTTTATTTATTTATTTATTTATTTATTTATTTATTTTTAGAGAAAGGAGAAGGGAAGGAGAAAGAGAGACGGAAACATTAATGTGTGGTTGCCTCTTGCACGTCCCCCCACTGGGGTCCTGGCCCACAATCCAGGCATGTGCCCTGACTGGGAATCGAACTGGTGACCCTTTGGTTCGCAGCCCGCACTCAATCCACTGAGCCACATCAGCCAGGGTCTCAAATTAAGTTTTAAGGGAAACACACAGCCAAGAAGTTGTAAAGCCAAGATTTAAATCTATACTTCGTAAATCCAGAGACCATAAGTTTAATTCATTTATTCATTAATTCATCCATCCATTTAATATCTATGTACATATGTACATCTTTATATTACATTATAATTTATATACAGTGAAATGCACAGATATTGACATACAGTTCAATGAGTATTGAAAATGTGCACATCTGGGCAATTACCTGCTCAATCAAGATAATGAATATTTCCATCACCCCACAAAGTTCCTTTGTGTTCATTTTTTATCATTTCTATACCACCACTCCACCACCAGAGGCAATCACCGCTCTAATTTCTAACACCATGGATTGGTGTTGCCTATTGTAATCTTTATAGAAATGGAATGGTATTATATGCACTACTTTGTGTCTGGCTCCTGTCACTCAGCATGTTTGTGAGATCCATTCAAGTTTTGTTCCTTTTTTATTGTTGAGTAGTATTCCATTATACAGTTAAAACTTAATTTATCCATTTGCTTCTTTTTGTTGCCAGGTAGAATTCTATTATGTAGTTATACCTCAGTTTGCTTGTTGATGGACATTTGGGTTATTTTCAGGTTTCAATTGTTATGAAGAAAGTTGCTATTAACATTCTTGCACAATTTTCTATTTGGACATGTTTTCTCTTGTATTGAGTAAATTTCCAGGAGTAGAATTGTTGGGTAGTATATGTTTGACTTTACAAGAAATTGTCAAGCTCTTTTCCAAAGTGGCTGCACCATTTTACCTTCCCAGCAGCAGCGGGAACAAGTTCCAGTTGCCTCCTACCCTCATTAACTCTTGCAAAATGGTCTGCTAAAGATGTATGAGATTATACAATGAGCATTTAAAAACTATGTCAGGGAATAATTAGCTTGTGAAAATAGTTATGGCCACCTAAAGCTTTACTAAATATCCTGATTCCAAACCTTTGACAACTACTGCTTAGCCATCTACACATTGATACTTTTTCCCCATCTATCTTTTTTTAAAAACTCTGGACAAAGAAAAAAGAAGGAAATTTGGGGCCAAGTTGTAGAGCACAATTTAGGAATTAACTGATGTGAAACTGTACAAAGCAGCATTTCTACCTTAACACTTTTTTGCATAATGACAGAATAAAGCTCAAATCAACTGAGGATTAGAAAGCTCATTTTATTATGTCCCACATAATCAACCAATATGGCATAAACATATAAGGGGTAAAAATACACATTTGAAAACTTTTGCCTCATATGGAGACATAATATGAATACTGATTAATCTAGACAAGTAATTAGGGTAATGATATCTTTGACATAAGAACAAAACTGAGTGAGTGTGCAGATTTCCATGAGACTTTTGGTCACAGATAGTAAATATAATTGTCTCAAACTAGTGTTTGATTTGAATACACTTGAATAAATTTGGTTAAAATGTATACTTATATAATTTTTCATAAATGACTAATGAATAAAGTTTATTCCTGCAGACAACCAATTTTATCCTGTAAGAATAATACACAGATTGATATAAATAGTTTTCTAATTATGTCAAAAAACCTCTAGAAAACCACTTTGTGTTTTTCTTTCCAAGGCTAAAATAGCACAATTCAATGTGACAGCTAAAATTTTGAAGTCAGTTTGCAGAAGGCATTTACTGGGAGTTAATAATCAGTGACAGGGTCTTTTAATCTTCATAATAGCAGTAATAAAAGTTTTTTCTTAATTGACCATATAATAGCACCTTCCTTTTTATAGAAAATAGTAACGTTTTATTGATCTTGTTAAAATAATGTTTTTATGTTCACACACAGAAACTTCAGTAAGAATGAGTTTTAATATATTATATATACTCTTCATGGTATTGGCTGCAAACTCTTAAGAGTACCAAGGGACTAAAAATAAAAGACAGTTTTCTATATTTTTTTTTATTTTCTGGAATATGTTCATTTATATTGTCATGAAAATACATTTTAGAACTTATTAATGGTGTTTCAACAATAAACAGAGTTTAATTAGCTACATAGTCTTTCTGACCAACCAAAAACATAAGACTATTTTAAATACCTAACTTGTCTTTTAAATTACAAAAACTTATTATATTTCAATAACCTAGGCTTCACTGCATCAGCCTCACCCTATAGACCTTGCTAATTAGCCCACAAAGGTTATAGCAATTGAACCTACAATTGCTTACTAAGATGATAAACTCTCATTCATCATCTTTCTCATTTTAACTATTCATGTTATACTGTGGCCTCATGGACATTTATGGTTTCTATGCAGCCCATGTTAGGCTTGTATATCATAGCATGCGAATACAAAAAGCTTTTCTCTAGAACAGTCACCATTTCCATCCTATGTTTGTGTGAATAAAATGTTGTGAAAAGATGACACAGACATTAACACTTATGTTTTAATTAGATTAGCTATCTTTAATTAGTGTATGGCTGCTAAAGGCTGTATTATATTTTTATTTATTCACTGAACAGCCCTTAAAAATACCCCCACTTTGAGCATTGATGGATAGTTTAAAAAAATAAGGCCTGGAGACTTCCGGCCAAGATGGAGGCATAGGTGGACATACTTTGCCTCCTCTCATAACCAAGATTAAGGACAACAAAAATACAGAACCAAAAAAAACCCAACCAGAACGGATAGAGGATTGAATTATACGGAAGTCCAACAATGACTCACCCAGACCAGTAAGAAGGGCAGAGTCGGTGGCCGGCGGAGAGGAGTCGGCGGGAAAAAGCAGTGGCTGGTGGTTCCGGGTGCACAGGCAGCAGTTACTGAGCGTGGAGAGGTAACAAGCAGAACAAGTGAGGCATACAAGGCGGGTGACCACGGTCACACATTCCCGCGCAGATAAGCCAGGCGAAAACGGGCAGCAAGACAGACTGCACAACCCAGGGCCACAGCACTGGGAAACAGAGCCTAAAGGGCACGGATTGAGAACACTTGTGGGGGTTGGGGTGCCGGGAGGGAGTCCCAGCCTCACGGGAGAGTTCGTTGGAGAGACCCACGGGGTCCTGGAATGTGCACGAGTCCACCCATGTGGAGCTCAGTGCCAGAGGGGCCCAATTTGTTGGGGAAAGCATCGGAGTGGACTGGAATCCAGGAGAGAGTGGAGCAGGCACCACTGTTCCCTCTCAGACCCCACCCCCACATCCAGCATCACAACCCAGCGACTGGGCTGCCCCGCCCTGGTGAATGCCTAAGGCTCCGCCCCTCACTACATAACAGCCGCGACCAGACCACAAAAAACAAAACAAAACAAAACAAAACAAAAACAAGGATGGCTCCAACGAGAGAACAGATCGGGGCCCCAGAGCTAATGCATCTAAGCGACCAAGAGATAGCCAACCTATCAGATGCACAGTTCAAAGCACCGGTGATTAGGAAGCTCTCAGAATTGGTTGATTTTGGTCTCAAATTAGATGAAAAAATGAAGACTACAATAAGTGAAATTAAGAAAAATGCACAGGGAACCAATAATGATGGGAGGAAAACTGGGACTCAGATCAATGGAGTGGATCAGAAGGAAGAAACAAAGAACCAAACAGAAAACAAGGAAGAAACAAGAATTCAAAAAAATGAGGAGAAGCATAAGAACCTCCAGGACATCTTTAAACATCCCAACATCCGAATTCTAGGAGTACCAGAAGGGGAAGAGGAAGAGCAAGCAACAAGTGGAAAACTTATTTGAACAAATAATAAAGGAGAACTTCCCCAATCTGGCAAAGGAAATAGACTTCCAGGAAGTCCAGGAAGCTCAGAGAGTCCCAAAGAAATTGGACCCAAGGAGGAACACACCAAGGCACGTCATAATTACATTACCCAAGGTTCAAAGGAAGGAGAGAATTCTAGAAGCAGCAAGGGATAAGGGGACAGTCACCTACAAAGGAGTTCCCATCAGACTGTCAGCTGGTCTCTTCTCAAAAGAGACCTTCCAGGCAAGAAGGGGCTGGAAAGAAGTATTTGAAGTCATGAAAGGCCAGGACCTACATCCAAGATTGCTCTATCAAGCAAAGCTATCATTTAGAATCGAAGGGCAGATAAAGTGCTTCTCAGATAAGGTCAAGTTAAAGGAGTTCATCATCACCAAGCCCTTATTATATGAAATGTTAAAGGGACTTATCTAAGAAAAAGAAGATAAAAAATATGACAGTAAAAAGACAGCAAATTCACAGGTATTAACAAACACACCTAAAACAAAAGGAAATTAAGCAAACAGCTAGAGCAGGAGCAGAAACACAGAAATGGAGATCACATGGAGGGTTATCAACAGGGGAGTGGGAGGAGGAGGGGGGGGAAGGTACAGAGAACAAGTAGCATAGATGGTGGGTAGAAAATAGACAGGGGGAGGGCAAGAATCATGTGGGAAAAGTAGAAGCTAAAGAACTTATGACACATGGACATGAACTAAGGGGGGAGGAGTGTGGGTGGGAGGGGGTGAGCAGGGTGGAGAGGATTGATGGGGGAGAAATAGGACAACTTAATAGCATAATCAATAAAATATAATTTAAAAAATAAGGCCTAAACAATTTTCATCTTTCTCATACTGAAAATTCTACAACTTTTTAACACACTGAAACAGGTGGGGATTTTGTTTGTTTACTTGATTATTTTTCAGAAACAAGGCAGAATAACTGGCAGGGAATTGCTTTAACAACCTTTTTAAAAAGATTTTTTTTTTTTTTTAATTTATAGAGAACAGAGAAGGGAAGAAGAAAGTGAACTTGGAGAGAAACATTGATGTGAGAGAGAAATGTTCATCAGTTGCCTCTCATACATTTCCCAACCAGGGACCAAATATAGACACAGGGGGCCAGCTTGGACAGAATATTCTGATGTCCAGGATGCCATCCTGGAACTCTTCTTGTCCTGTATTTCCGATTCACTTTCCCTTCATCACACCTAAAATTCACCCTTTTCTTGTATCCTAAGTAGGAAAGGCTAAGTGGTAAATGTCTCAACACAGGTGCGAAGTGGTGCAGTGAGGTTAGGAAACTGGCAAAAGGAAGCCCCTATGTTATGATAGGAATCGGTTATGACTATTGATGGATACACAGATTTCTATGTGGGCTGGGGGATTGGTGCTGAAGATGAGAGAATGGATAGCAAACACTCCCCCCTGAACTGATCTAAATGGAACAGACAAGGGGCATTGACACGGGACACAAGTAAACAGAAAAATGCCGTACAGAAAGAATGAGCTGTATTTCTAAGTTCTTATCGCAGTTAGCATTTGACCACAATTTGAACTCTCCCAGACCTCACCTGAATTTCAGATCCCATTGTGAAACTATATAAATATCATACCTTAAAAAATGGAGTGGTAAATCTTTAAAATGACACCTTGGCCTCCTAGCTGAGTCTGCAACCACCTTCCCGTTAATTGTTAATTGTCTTACTCCTACGTTGATGCATTGACCATCCAATTAACACCTCATTTAACTATACACCTGAGGCTCCTGCTTCACTGCTCTATTTTGAAACAATTAGCCCCCCACTGAATGGAGAAGTATGATTATAACGAGGTGGGAGACGCAAAGGACCGTGTGGTGAAGCCTTTGTGAAAACTCCCTTAGTGGAAGCGGGGTCGCCATGGAAAAGGAAACAGACGAAGTTAGGATAAAGAACTTGCTTTTAATCTCAGATGTTTTCGTACACAGTATTATTTACATTACCTTTACTCACACACAGCACAGTGAATTCCTTCTATTTCACACTCCCCCAAGCACGAGGACACTTAGTGCTTTGTTTGAAATTATTATCCCAAATGAAAATCTAGAAACTGTTCTATCGCTGAATTTCAATTTTACCTAGAGACAATTGGGATTATCTGTGTTGGGAATACTGTAGATTTTTGTAAATCTGGGCAATTTTTATATATAAATATTCATCTAATTTTCTCTGCAAGTTTTTAAAATCTACCAGTAAACACATGTACTTATATTTTCACATCTATATGACTATTTCCTAGACTTTTTGTTGTATTAATCCTTTCTAGAGCAATGTTTCTCAAACTCCAACGCACATAGGAATTCCCTTGTGTTTTTAAAATGCAGAATCTGATTTACTAGGCCTGGAGTGAAGCCTTTAACTTTGATTTGTCTGACTCACAGGTGGCAAACACAAGGCCTGCGGGCCCAATCTGGCCCTCCCCCTTGTTTCACCCGACCTAGCACCTCATTTCTACTCGGCAGCAGCGTGGAGCTCTGGCCTAACTATTAAGCAGTAGTTTATTTATACAGCCCTAAAATTACATGCAGCCCTTTGAAGGCATCCGCGAAGCTGACGTGGCCCCCGGTGAAAATGAGTTTGACACCCCTGGACTCTAACTGCATCACACTCATGTTACTGGTTCAAGGACCACACTGGGTAGCAAAGCTCTCTGGAGTACATCTCTTAAGTCGCCAAGATAGAGAAATATTTTTTTTCTAGTTCAGATTTTTTATTTGTGAATCATGAATTACCACTGAAACAGATTGGAGACTAGGTTAACATAGTAGAAACAGATACATCCCAGTCCTTTGGAAGTTCCCAAGCTTTACAGCACATGGTATCTTCTAACTTTCATATTTTTTCTGGTGCTGTACATGACAAAGCTTATTAATCATGCTATTTCACCTGAGATGTTTAATTAGCATACATTAAGGAAATACAAATAACCTGACCACTCATCCGCTCACTCCCAATCTGGAACCATCCCAACGGTAAAAAGCCGTAAAATATGTATTTGGTCATTGGGGTGTAGCAATAAGTGAGGACAGGCCTTCTTTATGCCCTTACATTTGCTAGTAGTCAGCATACAAACGTGTCTCCTCTAGAGAATAAGCAAATCAAAGGTGCTATTTTATAAAGGATACGACATTTGACCTTATTTGCTTGATACAGTTGGATAGAAGATGAATATCAAGAGAGAAAAGAGAGAGCTGATCCACATGTACTCATAAAAAAACAGGAAGAAAATTGCCCTGGCTAGTGTAGCTCAGTGGATTGAGCACAGGCCTGTGAACCAAAAAGTCGCTGGTTCGATTCCCAGTCAGGGCACATACCTGGGTTGCAGGCCAGGTCCCCAGTGGGGGCCACGTGAGAGGCAACCACACATTAAAGTTTCTCTCCTTCTCTTTCTCCCTTACTTCCCCCCTCTAAAAATTAATAAATAAATTAAAAAACACAGGAAGAAAGTAAAAGAAGAGAAGAAGGAACAAAAGTAGCTGAAAGTGAGAATCAGTGAAGTAGAAAACACAGGGGGCTTCTACACCCCTGGGGCCCATAGACAGATGTGCATGTAGGAGGTGCAGGGATTTAAGAACTTACTCCACTCTCTTCATCTTGGAGAAATAAAAAAACGAGGGAAAAAATAAAACTCTTTTCTTCAGTGACCAGGACAGTTCAGGAGCAAATCTTAAATATGGTTTGGAAGTGAAACAGAGTACCTGAAAAGACATGTTTCAAAGAAAACAATAAATAAAAAAGGGGCTTCAGCTGGGGAGAGGCAAGACTTCAGTGAATGAGCTGAGGCTTCCCAACCCCAAGAATGCCCAGTAGGAATGAGCCTGCGCTGGTCATCCCTGACCAGTCAACCCTGGACAGAGTGTGTTGCATAATTAACAACTGGAAAGTAATATCACTGGGTGCAGGGAGAGAAGTTCAGTATCACCCAGTCTAGTTCTTTCAGTCTGTAATTTAGTGAGGTAGTTCCCCAAAGGGCCAAGTGATGGGTCCAGATCCTATCTAAGGCAGAGCTGGTTCCAAAACCCTGTTCTCCAGACTCTTTGTCCCCACTTGTGCCACAACATCAAGACCCCCTGAATCTGCTCACTCATGTATGAGATGAAGGCAGAGGAAGGATGAAGAAGAAGCTCCTCAGACCCCCATTCCACACACACACACACACACACATACACGCACATGCATACTGTTCCCTAGACATGGGATTCAAAGTGGCCTGACTTGGCATGTCATCACGGTGTGGCCCTCAGTGCTTATGAGGAAACTGTAATTAAAGAAATAAAAATATAACAGTTAAGATGAGCCTCTGTTATTCTCTTTTCCACCAAAATCCCAGCCACATTTTCAAGCATTACATACTTGCATGAGGTACACATGTAAACAGCTTCACTATTATTAAGTATAAAATTTTCCTGTACAAAGACTTCTTCAACAGTATTATTAACATTTTCAACAGTAAAGATAAGTTCCCTTTCACAAAACATTCATATTTTCAGAATACATTTTAATTTATGTGGAATTTATGAGTTCTAATCAACAATTCAAAAAGCAAAGTCTTATTTCAATATGCTGTAAGACACTGTGTGTGAATGAGGGACATATTTGTTGGTTCCAGTATTTATTTCCCCCCAAACAGTAAAAAGTTGTACTTGTTTTGGACATAATTATAATAGAAAAGCTGTTTGAAATTAATAGAAACTAATAAAAACTGATAATTACAGATGAGGTGAATTTGAGGAAAATTTTTTTCCGAAAAGAAAAAACTAATTATTCCACCAATAGCAATTAATTAAGGACATGTAAATTCAGATATTAAACTTGAAGAAAAAGAAACCAATGTTAGCATCAAGAAGAGCATTTGTAAAAATGTACAAAAAATAAAGCACAACTTTAAAAGGAACCAAATGTATTGAGCTTCGCCCACAAGCACATAGAATCATTTAACCAATTACATTGCCACATTCTTTTTTAGTTTGTTTTATTTTTTATATGAATATCCCCATTTTATTTTTTTTATTTTAATTGTTGTTCTTATACAGTTTTCTGTCTTCTACTCCCATCCCGTCCCTCCGCCCCAGCCCTCCCCAGCTCCCTCCCATTTCCACCCCCCCCCTAGCTTTTGTCTATGTGTTTTTCATACTTGTTGCTCTAAATCCTTCCCCTTTTCCCTTGAAATTCCTATCCCTCTCCTCTCTTGTTCTCAATTTCAGGGTCTTTGGTTATATTATGCTTGTTTGTTTGTTTTGTTGATTAGGTTCCTGTTAGAGGTGAGATCATATGGTATTTATCTCTCACCGCCTGGCTTATTTCACTTAGTATAATGCTCTCCAGTTCCCTCCATGCTGTCTCGAAGGGTAGGAGCTCCTTCTTTCTTTCTGCTGCGTAGAATTCCATT